>JACXGM010002862.1:30713-44746 GCA_016801145.1 Umbra pygmaea | reverse complement strand
GGACGACGACCCCCTCTGTTACCGAACCCTGTCTGGACCACTACCCGCTCCGTGTACCGAAACCCTGCCTGACCCCTGATCATTCTTGCTTGCCGGACTGACACTATACACCCAACACACACTAACCACAATAAATATTGCCTTCATTGTTCATCTCTGCGTCTGGTTCCTTACCTTCTCCTGTGCCCAGTCCTGACAAGTATGTGATAATAGAACAGCATAATAGAATTCCTCACGTTCAATTGTGGCTTTTGGTTTTGGTGTCACCCCAAGATTTTCAGTGGCCCCATTTGGCTAACCCTATCCAAAATGTCTGGCGGAGCCACTGGTCCTGATCTTAGGTAATTAACTTGTCTTAACCCCCAGGCTTTTCCAAACCTCTCACCCTAACCCCTTATCCCGAATGTCACATTTAAACCTACCAGCCCTCCACACTCCCATATGATCTGATTCCAGCACTCCAATCTTACCACATGGAGCGATTCCAGTTCTCCACTCATTTTATTTTTATTTCACTTCTATTTAACCAGTTTAATAATTTGAGAACAACTTCTCATTTGCAATCGTGACCTGGCCAGGTGCAAGGCGACATAAAGTTACACACAAAATACAAACATTCAAGTATTCATTTACACATAAATTCTACACGGTTGGATTAAAAGCGATTGTACATTCAGTGCAAATATGGTCTAAAATGGAGAGGTAGATTATTTTGGAATCTAAAGTGGCAGTACAAGAGGAATAACACTATGATAGGTAACTTGATGAGTATGGCTAATGAACGGTAATGTTCAAATTAAACAAAGACATCTATGTGGATTAATAGGTACAAGATGCGTTAAAGGTTTGATGAAGGCGCAAGGGCATAAACAAGCAAAGAGAGGAGGCAGAGTTAACATGTCCAGTGGTCTGTAAGTATATTTGAAAATATTGCAGGTAGTAATGATGGTGTACTCAAGTTTCAGTTTGTAGTTCGTTCCAATCATTAGTAGAGTTTAACAACAGTTGGAGGCAAAAGAAGGAATTATATTTGTCATCAAAGCTACTTTGGAGCTTTTTTAACACAGTGTCCAATTTAGGGCCATATGAATATTGAATGGTGTCATCTGCATAGAGATACCAGCACTCCACTCTTACAACATGTTGTGATACCAGCACTCTACTCTTACAACATGGTGTGATACCAGCACTCCACTCTTACAACATGGTGTGATACCAGCACTCCACTCTTACAACATGTTGTGATACCAGCATTCCACTCTTACAACATGTTGTGATACCAGCACTCCACTCTTACAACATGTTGTGATACCAGCACTCCACTCTTACAACATGTTGTGATACCAGCCCTCCACTCTTACAACATGTTGTGATACTAGCATTCCACTCTTACAACATGGTGTGATACCAGCATTCCACTCTTACAACATGGTCTGATACCAGCACTCCACTCTTACAACATGTTGTGATACCAGCACTCCACTCTTACAACATGTTGTGATACCAGCCCTCCACTCTTACAACATGGTGTGATACCAGCCCTCCACTCTTACAATATGATGTGATACCAGCCCTCCACTCTTACAACATGGTGTGATTACCCAGCCTTTAATCTCACACCCTGTAGTGTGATAATAACCTCCACTGCCATCATGTGATAACTCAGTAAGAATTAGATGAAGACATAGAAGACACTGTTGGCCTCAATCCTCCATTCATTTGTTCTGGTTACACTTTTGTTTTGCTGTCTTTCTATTGTCAAAACAAATGTAGCAGCATGTCAGCAGTTTGCAGCAACACAGATGATTTGATGAGAGTGCTCAAATGACAAGTAGTGTAGTGTTACGGCTCCAACTTTTCTTTCTCTTTTTTTGGCAGCTACACAGCATCTTCAAAGTAATTTTTCATTGAATATTAAATATGTTGTGCTGTTAAGATTAGCATACAATTACAAATGTAAGATTTACCCACGATCTCCTTCCACACACACCTCCTATTCACTGCCCTCTACACACAACCACGCACACACACACACACACACACACATGCACAAGCGCGCACACACACACAGATTATTAGCCTAAATACCCACCCTGGCACAAACACTGAAACACACACACATCATAACAGCCCATTTATTTTTCAATGCAGACATTTCTCCTAAGGAGATAACGTTGGACAGTAGAGTGGAGTACCAAAACATACATATTTCAATATAACCCATTATTTGACACGTACTACATGAATGTCTGGTGGGGTTTTAAAATTAATTTAGGGTATTGCAGTTAAGCAATTCATCAGAGTAGTAGGTGCCAGAACCTGTTTCTTAATTTGAGATATGAATGAAGTATGACATTGCCCTTATCAAAATTGCAATCGCAAGAATCATTAGTTTGGCCAAATGGAAAGAAACAAGTAGTCATGAGCATCACAAGCAGTGTTAAAATTTGTAAGAAAAATTCTAGGAGCACCATGGTTTTGCCACTTTAGTTTATCTTCTGTTGGTTGTACAGAATTTCACTTTATTTAAATTTATATTATTTTAACGTGATTTTAGCAAACAAATTTACCCAAAGCAACTTACAGTAGTGAGTGCTTACATTTTTCATTAATTGTTTTGTCCTAGATCCCCAGGGGAATTAAACCCGCAACCATGATATTACTAGATTCCATGCTTTTTTTAAAGTCAGCTACGGGACTGTAAAGATAAGTGTATTCACACAATATAGTACATTCACTCTTTCACAGCTCAGGAGCAATAACTAATGCCTAAACTCGACTAGGAAACTCATTACAAGAATTTCACTTGGTCGATACAAATTTAATCAGATTATCACACATTGTACAGTGTGAGGGATTCCTGTTTCCGTGGGAACATCCTGTCAGCAGGGATTTTCATCTCATTCTTGCTGTGGTGATCCACAGATTGTTATTATATCATCACTCAAAGCCGGGCGCCTGCAAGTCGCACGCTGCGTCTTCATTGTTTGGCCTTCATCCTCGTTTCGTTCTGTGTGAATACCACTGCAAAAACAAACACTCACACTCGCACACGCACGCGCGCACACACACCCTAATCTGAACTCAAACTTTAAAATCTAACCTCAACCCTGTCTTTTTCTTCATGAGGATTGACAAAGGGACCCCAAAAATATTTCATTTATCTTACAGTCCTTGCAAGCGCAGTTAAAAAGGATGGACACTCCACTGCCTTTTCTGCGCTCTCGGTTACATGCTCCACACACAAAAAGCAAAACAATACATCTTTCAAACACCGTACTTTGTGAGGATGACTATTAAGGTTTTACAGCAGTAGTGGTTCTATTATAGTTACATTTACTATTCAACTTCACCAACGGCTGTCTTCCATGCTACCGGCTCTCATAAACAGTAATTTCTCCCATTCAATATTTTACCAGCCCAGTCAGTCAGGAGCACTGTGGGATCAGAACAAAAGGAAAACTGACAGGAAAGGGTTAAGCCCATTACAGAAGACCAATCACACTGGAGGAGTACTGCAAAGCTCCGCAGCAGAGCGAAAGAAAGAGGGAGAGAGGAAGCAATCGAGAGAGAGAGAAAGTGAGGAAGAGAGCACGAGGGAGAGAAATGAGTCAGAGAGAGAGAGCGAGAGAGGGGCGGGAGGGGCATAGAGAGAGGAAGAGAGAGAGAGAAAAAGAGAGGGAGATCCTACTAGCACGTCTGCTTTTACTCCACACAGCGCAGTCTGCCTGAGCGCATGCAACAGTCGGCATTGGTGAGGTGGAAGATGCTAATTGCGCACTGCCACAAACCACACAGCAAGAACCAGAGAACCAGACAGAAGGAATATAACAGGAGATAAATACAGCAAAAGGATACTCTGGTTTCTGTGAAGTAGGTAGGCTGACAAGACGGGAGGAGAAGGTTTCAGTTTAAATAACCCTAAGTGCACTGCACACCAGTTGTCATCCCTGGAAGTGGAAAGATGTAATCTGTTGGAATCTAGATGCTCAGATGTGTTGGAGATTCTAGCACAGCAACAGAACTGGACCAATCCTATAGAGCTGCATGGAGATGGGACAGTATGGGCACTGGACCAGCTCAGATACATCTGCGTGTTTCCTCAGTCTGGTGAGCATCCTGGCGATTCTGATGGGTCAGGGAACCAGGCTCTCTGGGTAATGGTTTAAAATAGAGAACATTACCACCAAGCTGGGGTAACTATGAACCAAATAATTAAATGTTGATGACAATAAGAAAATAATTATTTGCACACTATTGTATCCCATGCAAAACAATAACAAAAATGGCAATAACAAGAAATCAAAAATATGAAATATTTAAAAATTAACCTGAATCCACTGTCAACAATTTGTAAATGGTTGAAGATTTGTCCTATTTCATATTGCTCTGATTATGTATTGCCTTCATATCAAATGTAGGACAGCATCAAAACACACAATGATCAATACGCTACACTTCATTAAAGCAGCTATCTTTAATAGCTCTTTATATATATATGTTAATGAAGACACTTTTATCCAAAGTGACTTAAATTCATGCACACAAAATTATTTCTCACGACAATGTTCCCCAGAGTTCTACCAACCAAGACATTACAAGTTTCTCGTATTTATTTTACTGCATTTCAAAACTCATCGCATAATCAGAGCTGGGCCAACTTTTTGAATTTCAGACCTAGAGTACAGGTAGCATATTTTAACTTGAATTCCAAGGGAAGGTCAACCTGAGCATAGAAATATAAAAGTAATAAATTCCAAATCAAACCTTTTTCCTTAACATTCTTAAGATTTCTATCTGAGAGAACAGACATATTGTGCAATTGTAGGACTGCGTGGATTCTGGCAATTTATGAGTAGGTGGTCTAAATCTTTCATATTTCATATCTTTCATATTTCATGTGTTTTCATCTGTATTGATTCCATTCACAGCTGTCTCCCAGTGTAATTTATGAAGTTGAGATCTCAAGGAATCAATAGAGACCAAATAGAAGTGTTTCAATGGTTTTGCGTGTGCTACAGGCTTGTAAAGATAGATTATGGTGATGGTACCAACATCCTAATGGTTATGAGGATTTTGTTTGTAACTGAAAGGTTGTTGGTTTAAATTCATGTGAAATGTCAAAATATTTTGTTGCTAGGCCTTTCTTACTAATTGCTTTCATATGTCTTTTTGGATGAGATTGGCAGCTAAATTGTCAAGATGTGACATCTGTTCAAATGTTTTTTTTGTGAAGCCAAATTTCATCAATGTTTTAAGTGATGTAATCCATTTCTTAATTTTATTCTCAAAGTCTGTTGTTCATTTTAATATTCATAACAAATCAATTGTAGATTGATGTATAATAATATATAATTTCTTAAATTCAAAACATTGCATCTGCCGTTTAGTGCTTTTTTGTGCAAGGATTCTTGCGACTTTTACTTAAGACACAACTGACTCATGTGTTCTAATTTAGATTCTCTTGTGAAACATTTATTTTATCAATTAGATTTTGCATGTGCGGTCTGGTCGAGGGCGCTCACATGATTCCCTCGCACACATGTTACTGAGCTATCTTATTTTCATCAAACTTGCTGGTTCAACACAAGATTCTGTTGTGAAATGTGCTGAAAAGTATTTCTCATACATGGCAGTACTACTGTATTGTTAGACTGAAAGAGTGTAATTACATGTATTTACATTGTCCTGGTAAAGGATTGTTCTTACCATGTGTAGGACGATTAACAACTTGTTGAAATAGCTAACTGGATAAGGTGTCATCAAAATGTATCTATATTTTATATTAACAGTATATATACCTATATTATATGTATATTTTTCTGTTTTACTTTTATATATACTGTATACTGTATATACACTGATCAGCCATAACATTATGACCTAATATTGTGTAGGTCCCCCTTTTGCCGCCAAAACAGCAGCTCCATACGCTACAAACTGTGAGGCGTTCTGACATCTTTCTATCAGAACTAGCATTAGCTTTTTCAGCAATTGGAGCTACAGTAGCCTGTCTTTTGGATCAGCCAACATGGGCCAAACCTTACTCTACATGCCCTGGTTGCAGAAGAAGTCCTGGAAGATTCTACAGTGGCCATCACAGTCACCTGACTTGAACCTCATATAAAATGTCTGGTGGGATTTGAAGAACGCAGTGGCAGCACGCAAACCCAACAATTTTCCTGAACTGGAGGCCATCGCTCTTGAGGAATGGGCTAAGATTCCTCAGGAACGCTGCCAGAGGCTGGTGTCTGGCTATGCATCTCGTTTGCAGCAGGTCATAACAACAAAAGGGTGCTCTACTCAAAATTAAAGATGCTTGCCATGAAGGGGTTGAATACTTTTGAGACTGAAGAAGTCATTATCAGTTCCATTTGCAGATGGATTTGGGGAAACCACTTGAAGCATTCGTTGTGTTGAGCTATTTCAATTGCTTTTGTTTGATTTGTTCATTGCAAACAGCTGAAAGTCTGTATATATTTTGTATTTCATTTGAAGATTACTGGCAAATTAATAGAAGTTATAATAAATAAGCCCAGTCTGCTTTTGTTGTTTTAAGAGTTACAACCTCTGGCCAGCCAATTGTGCCTGGCAATAACATAGCATATGGAAAGCACAGTACAAACAATGTAGTAACTGTTGTTAGATTTTCTTTTCATATGCTACATTTGCTACTTTTGCTAGGAGAGAAAATGCTTGAGGACACTACGGCATAACAATTATAGTATTGCTTGTGAAAAAAGTGTTAACAGGTGTTTTAGTTCTCTAACAGTTGGATTTCATGAGTGAAATACAAAATATATAGTGAAAGACAGAATATTTTGTTTTTCTATCCTGTCAGGGTTGCAATCAGGGAGTGCAAGTTTATAATCAGTTTGTATATGAATTCCTCTGTTTTGTTGAGCCGGGAATGTTACATTTTTTGTAAGCAAACCCAGGCAAAATAATATAGTGCTCAAAGAAAACTGAGAGTTATCAAGCAAGTGCAGTTTCTTGCAGCTGATCCATAACTCAGGTTTAGTTACAGCAAGTTTTTAGGCAAAATATTACATCTGGTTTAACAGTGAATGTTACTGCAGTACATTTTAACTTTACCTAATGCAGCAAGACCAATATGCTGCAGAGTAATGCTAGCATGGGTATCTGTTAAACCGTATGCAGTGCAAACACATGTCTGGAATGCTGAAGTCAGCCTTTATCTGTACTGCAGTACAACGATAGTGACATTATCTGCCGGATCTCAACTAGTGCAGACACTTGTCTGAAAATGGCAACCTCAGCAAAAATCTTGCCTATGTTGAATTATGAAATAGATTTGACATTACAACTGACAGGTGTTCCCAAACTTTTTTCCATATGGCCCAGCTCTATTTTTAAAAGAACTTACCAAACTTACCAAACTCTAGAATCGTAAAATCACAGTAGACTGCTAAAACAATTAGGGGGATATTAATCCATAGTTTAATCATTTTGTCTTCTTGCAGTGTTTGAATGGTGGCTAAAGTTTGGCATGATTAAAATGTAAATTCATTTTGAAATTACAGATATGCAAAATCGTTTTTGGATGGCAGTAATTTTACTTGGAAATTAGGTTGTTTGCATCACAAGGATGTTTTTATGTGTGTGTTCACGTGTGTGTGTGTGTCCATGTGTGCATGAGTTTATTTTTGTGTGTGTTTACATGTGTGTGTGTGTGTGGGCGTGCACTAGACCACCTAATGTACTGGCTATTCCTTCCAGTCCCTTTACATCAACGAGAACCTTCATAGAAACATGTGCGTTTGTTTTACATAAATCGTATCAAGACAAATTATGATGCGCATACACTAGAGCCAAAGTTTTTTTAACACCCATACTAATGGTGGAGGAGGGATCATGGTCTGGGGCTGTTTTTCAGGGTTTAGTTCCAGTTAAGGGTCATAAATACATGGTTTGAAGAGGTTTGTGTGGAGGAACTCAACAGCATTTAACACCTTTGGAGCATTATGGTCAATAAATAAGGACAGATTTTGATGAGCAAAAATGGAGTAACATGTTTGTTGCTATTCTAGTCATAGGAGCAACAGAGAAATCAAGTAACTTTCCCCCTCCTTGTCATTGCACGGCTAAGCTTCACCTTGGCCAGGTCAACATTGAAAATGTGAATCAGTTCTCAATCACCTTACCTGGTTAAATAAAGGGGAAAGAAACTGCCGTTCAATTTATTATGAAATAAAATGAACTAACATCCTCTCTCTCTCCTCCATTTCTCTCTCCTTTTCTATTTTTAGTTGATCTCTCTATTCCATTCAGTTTTTTCCTTCTCTGATCTCTCCTTATTTGTTGTCTCTCCTCCAGGACACGATAAGAGTGAGATGTGACTGAAGGACAGACGGGCAACAGCAGAGTGATCTGATAGGGTGTTATCAACTCGTATCGTCTCATCCAATTCCTCTCCAAGGACTGGTACCCGCTCGGCAAATCCCTGTGCCCACATCACTGTAGTAGTAACAGTTGGCAGACCTCTGAGCACCAGACAGACTGATAGGTGATGTTCTGGACTTGATTTACAATTGAATAAAATAAAGGCTGCAGGGACCAGTCTGCCCAACCATTACTGAGAGGAGAAAGCAACTGCTGAGATAAAGGCACCGTTCCATTAGGAGCTCCCCATGGCAGCACCAAGGATGATCAGACCCAGAGCTCTGCTTCTGACTGGCCTTCACGTCCCACTGACTGGTCCGCATTGATGCACAAATATCTAAATGGAAGAAATATGGGAATGTTTGTTCCTGCATGGCTGAAAACAATCCACTGTTTGTAATACAACCTGATGGAACTAGAAGCCACCTGGAATGGATTAAAAAAGTGTTACATCGACAATTTCTATAATTATTTTATGATCAATCTAGTGACTAAACAACCAGACTGAACTTGACACATTTGTTCTCGAGCCAAGGATTTGTATTTTACAAGATTTTGAAATACGGTCAGTAGAATTGATACCCCTTCTGCCAAGGTTTGTCTATTTTGTACGGCAGCCTCTGAGACCAAAGCCTCTCCGGCTGGGAATATGACCGTCAGTTTATGAACTGGAGATCCCAAGACTCAGAAAGTTTATCTGGGATCCAGTCAACCTTTACTGCTTCAGCGTCACAAAAACAAACACCGGAAAGAAAGAGAAAGTCAGAAAGAGAGTGATAAAGTGAGAAGGCTTAAAGGAGACAAAGGGGTTGTATCCAGGCGTGTTCTCACTCCGCTTCTACGTTGTTAATTTGAATGCTCGTTGTGGCAGCCACCCAAACATTCTCAGGTAATTTACATTAGGTAAGAGAAGGGCCAATGAAGCATTGTCATCCATTTTGCTTGAGCCTGGAGAGCAACAGGCATGTTATTTCTGGCTAACAGCCACTGAATAACATTAAAGCAGACTCCAGAATCGGATGCAGTGCTTTAAGTAGTTCAAAAGTGTTCGTCCAGGTGATGAGAATCCTGTTCCTTGCTAAATAGGAACTTTGTCGGTGGAACCTTGTGTGTGGAATTCCTCTGGTCCCCTGTTGTGGAACCATCTTCAATGAAAGATTATGCCTGGATCAGATGCCTGCCTGTGTGGATCTAGCTGGAAATGTACCTGACCACAAAGCCTTGCTGGGCCTCATATAGAGCTGGTTAAAAGGGTGAGTACCCTAGGGCTCGTTTTGGACGCCTCTGGAGTTTGGAGTGAAGGAGACTGTGTTTGTAGGCTAAATGTGTCTGTGTGTTTGTGGGGCGGGGTTACGATGTGTCTGTGTGTTGGTGGGGCGGGGTTACGGTGTGTCTGTGTGTTGGTGGGGCGGTGTTATGGGTTTTCTCTGTGTTGGTGGGAGGGGTTATGGTTGGGCAATGCTACTGTGTGCATACTTTCTGTTTAGAAACCATACAAGCACAACAGCTAATCATTGAAAAACACCCAAATATTATTCATGATTACCAAATACTTCTGCATATTACACGTCTTTTTCTGCCTTATGCTCCTGATCTTTTAGAAGTGCTCCTGGTTCCGTCTTTTAGAAGTGCTCCTGGTTCCGTCTTTTAGAAGTGCTTCTGGTTCCGTCTTTTAGAAGTGGTTCTTGTTCTGTCTTTTGGAAGTGCTCCTGGTTCCGTCTTTTAGAAGTGCTCCTGGTTCCGTCTTTTAGAAGTGCTTCTGGTTCTGTCTTTTAGAAGTGGTTCTTGTTCTGTGTTTTGGAAGTGCTCCTGGTTCCGTCTTTTAGAAGTGCTCCTGGTTCCGTCTTTTAGAAGTGCTTCTGGTTCTGTCTTTTAGAAGTGCTTCTGGTTCCGTCTTTTAGAAGTGCTTCTGGTTCCGTCTTTTAGAAGTGCTTCTGGTTCCGTCTTTTAGAAGTGCTTCTGCAAATGAACATAACTGAAGCAGCAGAAAATATGTTTTGAAGAAAATGTTATTCTTATCTTCTTTTATTTGAATGGTGTTTGGAGATAAAAAACAGCTTGTTAAAAATGCTATTGAAGTGAATTTTTTGTGCAGTTTCCTCCAGTTGATATTTTCAATCCTGTCTTCAGTATTTATTCCGGTGCTACACCACTGTACAAACCACTAGTAACAGATTACATAATAATAATAATAATAAATTTTTACGTAATCTGATTATGTAGCCCAATTACTAAAATCAAGTAATTTTAATACAGACAAATACATTTTAAAATTGCTATTACAGTTAACATTCGTAAAAAACAATAACTACATTTGTGATTTCTTAATCTATTGACATGAGAAGAACTTGATAAAAATTTGTTAGCATTGTTTTCATTTAGCAAACCTTACCAATATCTTAAAATATAATTCTCCTAGTGCATCTGATGTAATGTTGATTGCTTCTTAACATTTCACTGTTTCTTTTGTAAAAACGGATTGAATTAAATATAGAGCATCACTCTATTTGGTCCACTGGTTCACTACTTGTTTTGAGTAAGACTGTATGAACAGAGGCAATTCTACAGTCTGAAGGGGCCCTAGGCAGAGAATCTGGGAACTCATGGATTTTTGTTTTGACACTGCTGTCAATGCTACAGATTCTACTTGGTCGCCCTTCAGGGCCCCCTAGAGTGTTGGTGGCCCCAGGCATTTGCCTGGCTTGCCTGTCCTAATGCTACGTATACTCTGTGTATGAAAGAAAAATGCTTTTTTGTTCTGCAAAATTTTGAAATGCATTCCCTGGAAAAACATTACACTTTAAAAAATAAATCTGCAAAAAATTCACTGGCAAAAAGTGATTGCGTGTTAATAGACAGAAACTATAACTTTGGCCTGATTATTTCTGTCTATTAACAGACAATCCCTGTGTTTATACATTACATCATCCCCTATCATTATGAAGAAATTGTTTGTAAAATAATGAAAATTGAACTGGTCAGAAATAAGATTTTAAAAACAATTACAAAAACACAACATGTGAATACGTAACATATTGGACATAGCTGTGCAATTGATAGTGTGCAAAATAGTGCAAATACAGCTGTGCAGGTGAAGATATGCAAGCTGTGCCATGGGTGTGATGAAAGCACTAGGGCATAAATGGGCAGAGACAAGGTGTTACACAGGCAGAGACCGCTCTGATATTTTTTTAAAGGTAGTGAGGGGGACGGTGGACTCATATTTTCATCCTAATTAATTATTAAGATGAAGCTCAAACTACTTACCTGAATTTAAAAATCTAAAATAACCTTTGTTTTCTAACCATACACTGCAGCTCACCAAAAAATGGGACTTGATTTCATTTTACATATAGATTGGACTTCTGTAGGGACCTTACATTCTAAACCAAAGATTTTCTTCTGACTGTAATAATAAAGCATTGAAGGAAAACTAACAGCAACCAACTTTAAAGATAGTAGAAATATCATATATGAACATACAATACAACAAAGATGGCAGTTCCCTGGTAGACTAGTGACCCTCTGGAACCATCTTAAAACTACCATGACATAACTACCATCATATACCTGCAATTGAATAACTGCAATGATAAATCTGCCATCATAAAACTACCCGCATATAACTACCATCACATACCTACTGTAACATTAAATTACTACAATGATAAAGCTACCTTCATAAAACTACGCACATATAGCTACCATCACATACCTAGCATTAAATAACTACAATAATAAAGCTACCATCATGAAACTACCCACATATAGCTACCCATTATATAACTAGCATTGAATAACTACAATGATAAAGCAACCATCATAAAACTACCCTGATATAGCTACCATCAAATGCCTAGCATTAAATAACTACAATGATAAGGCTAAAACATCCTGCATATAGCTATCATTAGATACCTAGCATTAAATAACCACAATGATAAAGCTACCTTCATAAAACAACTCACATAGAGCTACCATCACATACCTAGCATTACATAACTACAACGATAAAGCTAACATCATAAAATAACCTGCATATAACTACCATGACTTACCTAGCATTGCATAAATACAATGATAATGCTACCATCATAAAACAACCAACATATAGCTACCACAACATACCTAGCCTTAAATATCTACAATGATAAAGCTACCATCATAAAACTACCTGTATATAGCTACCATTTTACCTAACTTTAAAAAAATGCTTCGCTACCTTCATAAAACTACCTGCATAAAGCTACCATTAGATACGTAGCATTAAATAACTACAATGATAAAGCTACCTTCATAAAACTACTCACATAGAGCTACCATCCCATACCTAGCATTGAATCAATACAATGATAAAGCTACCATTATAAAACTACCCACATATAGCTACTGTTAGATACCTAGCATTAAATAAATACAATGATAAAGCTACCATCATAAAACTAACTGCATATAGCTACCATCACATACCTAGTATTAAATAACTACAATGATAAAGCTACCATCATAAAATAACCCGCAAATTACTACCATCACATAACACAATGTCCTTGTTATAGTTATTGTTCAGGAAGTATTTAAGTGCTTTATATATTCTTCACTTAAAACATTTAGAGATTGTAATATTAATTATATTATTATTTAAATAATGCAATAACTATTATTGCTATCATCATTATCATTATAATGTATCATTGTTATTGTTATTATTATTATTATTATCTCTCTAAAAAATGTGGCTTTTAATATATCATCATAATTTTTTATTATTATTATCATCAGTAGAATAGATGTGTAATTTCTAGATATATTAAAAAGATTGCTATCTGTAAATCAATCTGGATAAGAGCTAAATCCCTAATGCAAATCTCAAATGATTAGATAAGCTATGGACTGCAGTTCATCTGTAACTCAGCTGGAAAAACATGGCCATTGTAAAGCCAGGATAGTCTGTTCCATTTCCAGATCCTCATCAACATAAAATATGTGTATTCTTGAATGTCTGCTGCTTAAAAGTATCTGTTTAATGGCCTTGTACTGTATGTAGTCAATGCAATGTCACACAATCAGGGGGAAGTTACTCCACTTAAAAATCAATCTCTCACACATTTATTGGTTCCTTATTTAAACCCAGAAGGCTTTCTCTTGTTATTTTACAACGGCCAGTTTTACCACAGTAAGGATTTCACATGTAAAATGATTTTTCATTCTGTGTTGTAGGAACAATCTAGCATCCCAGTAGCGAGGAAGAGGTGTTTTAGATTCAGCTGAGTGGCCTGTGTTGTGATGCCTGCGAGGTGTACTGTACCTTTTAATCAGATCCCCTACTGACTGTCTCCTGCCTCCCACCACACTGCCGCACTTTCCTTCAATGTTCATGTCCCTTTCCCCAATCTCCCTCCACCTATCTCTTTTTCTCTTCATCTCTTTTTACCTATATCTGATTATCCTTATCTCCCTCTACCTATATCTGATTATCCTTATCTCCCTCTACCTATATCTGATTATCCTTATCTCCCTCTACCTATATCTGATTATCCTTATCTCCCTCTACCTATATCTGATTATCCTTATCTCCCTCTACCTATATCTGATTATCCTTATCTCCCTCTACCTATATCTGATTATCC
>JACXGM010002862.1:12380-30613 GCA_016801145.1 Umbra pygmaea | reverse complement strand
TTTCTCTTCATCTCACTCTACCTATCTTTGATTATTCTCATCTCCCTCTACCTATCTATTTCTCTTCATCTCCCTCCACCTATCTCTATTTCTTTTAATCTCCCTCTACCTATCTCTATTTCTCTTCATCTCCCTCTACCTATCTCTATTTCTTTTCATTTCCCTCTACCTTCTTCTATACCTATTTTGTTTAACACTCATTTGTCTTTTCCAATTCTCCTTCTCATTCTATAACATCTCTCTAACTTCCTCTCACATCCCCCTTCTCACTCACTCTCTTCTTCCATCTCGGTGTTTATGACTATTCATCTTTGCTCTCTTTCTCCCTGGCTCTCATTGGCTCCTTACTCCAGGATAATGCATATCCATCACCCAATGGAGAGAGAAGAAGGCACCATGAGCAACGTTACCGTCACAGACAACGAAGCCGAGCCCATCAGCCGAACCATGTCTCCTGCAACGCCCTACACTTACCCGTACCCCATCTCCTTTCAGGTACACCTACTGCATGTTCCTGTCTGTCAGAAGTACATCTCGGGATAAGTGTTGTATGTGAAGGAAGTGTTCATTGTCTGGTGGATTTAGTTTGGTTGCCAACAACAAAGATGAATCTTTTATTCCTGAAATCAATATTAATCATCAATCACAAATCTCCAATATAATATGTTTTTATGAATTCAGTCTTTGTCTGTGCCAGGGAATGTGCTCTGTATGTATCGCATAACAAATATAAGAAATATCTGCAATGTCCCCTCTCATGTTTATTGGACACTAAGCAAGTTGCCTTGAGAGCAGACACGCAAAAATGCTTCGAATTCTGTGCAACTTCTGTTGTGCATTTAACGTAAACATTAAGGCTGTACTCAATGAATCAAATCCTAGAAAATATTAATATTTTTTAATCCCATTGATTTGAAAATATTTAGGTCATGGAACCCTTTTAAAAAAAATTGCAGTGTGCATTAGCCTTGAGTCAGTAAAAAATGTTGATTTGAAAAGAAAAAAGAAAAACTTTTTGCAAGATTAGCTTTTTAAACTCCACCGTTGTTAACCATTATAAACTATAGTTGCGCTAATACTGTGAACTTGATACTAGTAAACATTGTATTTATATGGTACCCTTAGCTCTGCAGTGAAATTGGATGCTCTTGTACTCTAGGTAGGGAAGACTATTTCAATAGAACAATTCTAATATACTGGACAATGTAATAACAATAACTAATTATGACAATTTGGTTTTTGACTTGTAATCGTACTGTAATTTCAAAACAAATCATCATATGTATGACATACTGTACATCTTTCTTATTGGCTGCAATGAACTAAAAAAATCAAGTTTAATATGTTTTTATTTTTGTATAAAGCTGGTTGCAAAAATGTCAAAGGATGACATTTTAGTGTTAAACCATGTAGCTCTGTCTCTACCCATAAATGCTGCCACGGCCTCAGTCTTAACAGAAACATTTGGTTTGGCTTTGTGCATTGAAAATGGGCTGCTATGTTGTTTAGAGAAAAAAATGAATCAGATCAGTGGATCATAAACCTCTCCTGGCGAACCACAGCCATTTCACATGCTCAACTGAATCAAACAGCCAAGTGCCTGATAATTAGTAGATAAATTGATTTAGGTGTTGGAAGCATCACATTTATTGATTGGCTGTGGGTCCCCAGGAGATGTTTAAGAACCACTGAATTAGAGAAAATATATTTTATATAACTGCAAAGCTTTAGGGAAAACTCTTTAGCGTGCACTGTTAGTTCTGGATGGGTGACCCGGTAAAAGGGATACCGAATGCTGGAGTTGATGCAGGGCAAATTCCCCTATAGGAAATATGTATTGATGCATTACTTAATGACTTCCTTCATTCAGGTGTCCCTGACTGGCTTTCTAATGCTGGAGATTGTGCTGGGCCTGAGCTCCAACCTCACAGTGCTGGCCCTGTACTGCATGAAGTCGAACCTGATCTCGTCGGTCTCCAACATCGTCACTATGAACCTCCACGTTCTGGACGTGTTCGTGTGCGTCTGCTGCGTCCCGCTCACCATCGTGGTGCTCCTGCTTTCGCTCGAGGCGGAGACCGCCTTGGTCTGCTGCTTCCATGAGGCCTGCGTGTCGTTCGCCAGCGTCGGAACGGCAGCTAACGTCCTGGCCATCACCCTGGACCGCTACGATATCTCTGTGAAACCGGCCAACAGGGTTCTGACAATGGGCCGGGCCCTGACTCTGCTGGCTCTCATCTGGGTGCTGTCGTTCCTCAGCTTCCTAGTTCCATTCATCGAGGTGGGGTTCTTCGCCCCCGGTCAAGCTGAGCTAAATCAGACACTGGAGGCTGTGGCTACGGTGGCACACACCAACCAATATTACACAGAGCTGGGTCTGTATTACCACCTGCTGGCTCAGATCCCCATCTTCTTCTTCACGGCTGTGGTCATGCTGATCACCTACTCAAAGATCCTGCAGGCGCTCAACATCCGCATCGGGACACGCTTTCACACAGCATCGCAGAAGAAGAAGGCCAGGCGGAAAAAACGTCCTTCCATGACGCCTATGACGTCACAGCCAACAGACGGCGTGACAGAACCCTCCCAGTCCAGCGGCCGGGCCCTCCCAACGATGGGAATGCGGACCTCTGTCTCCCTGATCATCGCCTTGAGGAGAGCGGTTAAACGCCACAGAGAACGACGGGAACGTCAGAAACGCGTCTTTAGGATGTCACTCCTTATCGTATCGACGTTCCTGCTCTGCTGGACTCCCATAACCGCCCTTAACACCGTCATCCTGGTGGCAGGCCCCAGTGATTTCACGGTCAAGCTGCGTTTGGGTTTCCTTGTCATGGCCTATGGAACAACAATCTTCCATCCATTGCTCTACGCCTTCACCAGGCAGAAGTTCCAGAAGGTTTGCTTACCTGCTTTTGTCTCACACATACAAAATGCCTGACTACTCACAATATATATTTTTGCTAACCTTAAAAGAAAGTTTCATTATTGTATTATTGATCTAAATGTGATGATAAAGATGTCTAAAAATTGTTATTCTGAAATATATGAATAAAATCTTGAATAACTTACCCCATATTTGGCAGTGTTTTAAAATCTGAGGCATCCTGACAAACACGTACAAAGTCTGCAATACCATCCAAATACTCCAAAATCCTTTTTCAAGCTTAATACTGTAGCTCTCAGTATCATCTTGGTCTGAGAATGTCTTTTTGAAAACCTCTACAAACCTGCAATGATACTGAGAGCCTTTAAAGTATTTGAATATATGGATGCTCTTTCCTTTCAGAATGACAACAGTGCTAAATTATTTATTTCAAAATACCAATATTTAGACATCTTTAACATTATATTATTATCAATAACACAGCTTTGGAACCCCAATACCTTAACTTTTCAATTGAACATACACATAACACTTCATTCTTATCCCCCATTGGTGTTTCTACGTCTATTCACTAGTGCAATCTAACATTCCTTCATTGGATTCAATGCTAATATTATGTGACTTCATCTTGTGTTGTGTAAATTATCTCAAGGTACTGAAGAGTAAAATGAAGAAGAGGGTGGTGAGCATCATCGAGGCAGACCCGTTGCCTAACAACACTGTAATCCGTAACTCCTGGATTGACCCAAAAAGGAATAAAAAAGTTACCTTCAACGAGGACACAGAAGCCAGGCAGAAATGTCTGCCATCTTCTGAGGATGCAGTGGAATGAACAAATTATTCCTCACCATTTTGTCATGAGGTTTGTGAGTCTTTGCTCAAATGCTAAGATTTTAGGATGAAAGTCCCTGGACATTCGTTTAAATCTCGGACAATGAGACGTGTCTGTCTGGAGAAAATGCGGTCGAATGAATCATGGAATCTAGACATTCTATGTCTACAAATATACCGAAAAGACAAGTCAAGCCATGAGGACCTTTTGAGAGTTTGCATTGGACTTTGGGATTCGAGGAACGTTTGTGCATTCAACATTGGATTTTTAAGACAATAAACAGAAAATTTTCTCTCTTTAACCTTCAACGTACTCATGGACACACGAAGCAGCGAGGCAAGGGGAGAAATCGGAGGAAAGGCTCCTACTATGGAATGGCTGGTATGGAATAATACCTTAACTTAAACACTGGCAGCAAACTCTAGGGGCTAAAAGAAAGGACAAATATTTAGACATCAGTTTGCAATAAAAAAAGGGAAACACTTACTCCAAAAGCAGTAATGTAAAATATAGGTGTATTTACTTTAAATGTAGATAATCGGTCTGTGTATTTTCTGTACATTTTAAAACAGTATATACTGAACATGTTTATGTAAATTTACAAATGCCAAAGGTGTATAATTTATGTCTATTTATTGAAAACAAAGTATATTAGAGTTTCATAGATAAAAGCTGTAGATAATGCATGGCTTTTTGTAACTGTAGCAATACACATGTGCATACAAATATATATAAAGTATATAGCCACATGTACAGCACACAAAGTTATAATAAATACACATTCTATATAGAGCTAATATGCATTGTATACATAGTATATTTATAATAAATATAGTATTCACTTACTGGTTTAATTTCCTTTATGAGCGAGAATTTAAAGCAAGAACCAGACAAGAGCAAAGATAATTTAGCACATACTATCCAAGTGCATGTGAAACCAATAAGACTGAAACAACATTCATTTTACTCTTATTTACTTATTGGCTGATGTCTTCTTCAGTATCTGTAGAAAGCTCCCCACCCCTGCTAGTAAAGCTGAGGTAATTTAATTTTGTAATGGCAGAAACCTCAGTGCCATTCATCAGGAGGGTGTCAGTTCTCATCTCTTACCTTGTCCATCTCTCCGGTGACCAGTGACTTACTGCGCTGATGAAGCGCTCTGAGGCCAAGAGTTCAGATTCTTGGGATGGTTATGTATTTATAATGATGCATAAGGTGCATGGGGAGATAAGACAATCCAACAGAGCTCAAAATGGAGGATAGGACGGGTTAAATTATAACTGTTTAATGCATTTTTTGTTCGAGATAACCCAGAATGCACCTCGCCACTCCAAGTTCTCATCTCAATGTTGGGAATCATGAAGACGCAAAGAACTGACATGACTTGGATATGAAATGTACAAATGTCTTCTTTTCTGATGTCTGCGTGGCGCAGTGGGCTAAGTCGCTGCATTGCACGACAGTCTACGTCATGATAGTCAGTGGTTCAAGCCTGACTATGGGTTCTCTGACTTTCCCCGGGCCTCCTGCACGAGGCAGCATAAATTGGCACAGTAAATTTGGGTAACATAAGTCAGATGATCTATCCTGCCACATCACTCTCCAGCGACTCCTTGTGTCCATATTGGGCGTCTGAAGTTTAGTCGGTGAACGTAATCATCCCATGTATGATCCGACTAAAGGTTTCCCGAGCAGAAGACATGGCAAGCAGTAACGAGAGAGAGAATGAGCAGAAGGAGACAGAGTTGAATAGGAGAAATTATTATATTGTGGAGACTGAAAGAAGAATTATTGATAATCCTAGTGCCCCTCCTTACACCAGAACACAGCCCCCAGTGGATGGAATCAGGCTTAGTGTCCTCTGCTCTTGTCAAAGCATAATGATGGAAATGGAATGTAACTGTCCTCTAAAAAAATGTGTCATTTATTCATAGGATTTTTGAAGAATTAATTTCTTCATCCTCTTGTTCTCTGGGATGAAATGCTGTCAGCATATTATGGTAATAATACATTGAGGACATTTGCAACCAAATTCCAGTGGTGAGGTGCAAAGTAATGTATCAATGTAATGGCATGTGAAGACCATTCAGGTTCTGTCTTAAAAGCCTCCCAGAGGCTATTACTGCGCTGCAGGATTACACGTCTGCACTAAATTGTGTTGGGCATTTACACACGCGCACTCACACTTACACACTTTGTCATGGTTTAATCCAACCCGCACAGACAGGCGTAATCACACATTTTTGATCAAACACACACGCCGCACCCACTGGTTTAATCCAGCTCAACCAGCTATAAGTTTGAAGATCACTTCAGTTAAGATCGTGCAGCTTCAAAGTGCTGCTGCCTTCCCAACATAGCTTAACTCTCACCTAACACCGAGACAGAGGGGGGTTAGGCATGTGGATAAAACCACGGTTCTCTATGACCAATGTTCACCGATCATGTGGAAGTGAAAGATGCCCCCCCATGGTTCCAAGAGAGACAGGACGGGATTTAACATGGAGATATGATGGCAGACAACGGGGAGGATTGGACACTGGGACTGTTAGGCTGTTCGATTTGTCTTTATCTTTCACATTTTTTTCACATGTATTTTGTCAAGTAAACAGAATATACATTGTTTACATTTTAACACGTTTTGTACGTTTTATTTTCTCAATATATGGCTTGACTTTGTGTCACGAATAGTGTACGATGCAGGAAAAAAATGGAGAAAAAGGCAAAGGGTTACTGAAATGAAACACAGTTTAAGACTGGAAAAAACTTCACGGAGTCAAAATGCTCACACACAAATAACTACACCTACTGTACTGTACATGACATAAAAACAATTAACCAAAGTAAACACAAAATGACAATAATTAAATGCCAGTACTAAAGGATGACATGATGATAACTGTGCATGTTTGACTGTGTGAGAAGGGGATCGATAGGTGGATGAAATTATATCATGGAAAGTCCAGATAGACAGCACATAAAACATGGACCGGGGTGTGGAGAGCCTAGCGTCACCAACCCCCGATCATTCGGGAGGGGTACTGTTACACTTTGAGGATAATTCGGAGGGGACTATTTCTTTTAATCACACCTATTTTACTTGTTTACCCCTAATATTGTCATGAGACATTATGTATTCCTTCTGTTTCATTATCACTTCCATCTAAGCGTATGTACTCCATGGACCACTGAGATATAGGGAACTGAGTACCATTTGAGACCTGTAGCGACATTGCATCCAGCCCACAACAGGTGAGTGAACATCTCTTATTGTCACATCAGTTTCAACTCAGTTTCGCCATGGATACACTGCTAGATAAGTGCCCTGTAATGAGGACACAGGGCATGTTGCACAAAGTCAAAGATCAGACTTGCATGTTACTATCTGGTGCTAATTCACTGAGGATCCTGTGCCATGAAACGCGGGTAGAATTGGTTATGTTTGTTCAGTTTGTATCATTCGGTTGTTGGGTTGGATTCCTGGGGCTACCCAGGATAAATAGACAGTACTGAATGTCTATTTGGATAATATTGCCTGTTAAATGGCTTGTGTTACAGTGTTATTGTTTTATAAAATTGTTTAAGGGCTGTTTCACCAGAGGAACAGCTGTATAGCTCCAGGGATTTGGTGAAACATTTTAAAATGTTAATTAAATGTTGGAGAAATTAGATTTGATATCTCAATTATCTTCAGGCAACATTTGTTATCGATCTGCTAATTTGGCCCCTCCGGGCCACTGTATTTTTCAGACTCCCCAAGCCATGTCGATCAGCAGCCTGACTGCTTTGAATATTGAATAAATTAGTGTGGTATCGCCCTCAGGGAATTATTGTCTCTGCTTTTTAACTCAGGTTCATCTCTCCAAACAAAAAAGCAATTTCAACACCAGGTCAACATTTTCATTCAGATCAGCACTGAATGCCGCCTCTTCTCTCTGACAAGACAAGCTAGACACAAGATCCATCATATAATCAACTTAATATTCATGAGCTATTCACTCTGCAAAACAGAAGTGAATCTCAAACACCTTTCCTAATTCACTGACCTCCTCAGAAAAAAAAAACATTAAACCTGTGATTCCTTCCAGCATTTCAGATGGAGGTTGATAATCAATTGGTCAAGGATGGAAGAAGACAAGGGAAGTTGCTGGGATTCAACCTCAGTCTTCAGATGTCTCAGTGGGAGTCAGACTTACTGTCTGAAGATTCCCGATCGATGCTAAATGTCCCTGTACGTACTGTAAGTCTCTCTGGATATAGGCGTCTGTTAATTACATAAATGTAGTATACTTCATCCTAGTCAGTGGACTTCTGTGATCCAACCCCAGCAAGTGACCATCTAGTCTCATCTCTGTGAGTCAATAGTCAGACAATATTCCGAGAGGTTTTTGGCATTTTGAAAGAGCATTCCTACACTAATTGCTTGATTTTGTGAACCCAAAATCTATATATTCCCTACTTCACCTATTACATCTATTAGCTTTAACCCCAATTAATCCCATCTTTTGTGACCGTAAAAAAATACTGAATACGCGCAAAAACTGTTACGGATTACATCCGTAATTTTAGATGTGTTCATGTCTAAAAATAATTTGGGATTAAATGGGTTAAGTTAACATTTCACATGTTAGTCATTTGTCAGATGCAATAGACCATCTCCACTTCTCTCTCTCTCCATCTCGCACGCCCATCCATTGCTTTTCATCGCTCCTCATCCTCTGTTACCTTCGCTCGCTTTTGAACCACCCCCCGTTTCCAAGATGGCCCCCTTAGTTGTAATCTGATCTCTGTTTATCTGGACACAGACTCTGAGAATAAAAACAGGGAGAATTGTATTACCCAGCCCTGAATGGTGTTTCTATTGCATTAGGCTGTACAACACTCAACTGTAATTCACAATGGAGAGAGAGAGAGAGACGGGACAGTCAATTGAACGCACAAAAGCCAGACTCACATATTGGTGCCAATTGTCCGTTTTCAAAATGTTGCCCTTTTTGTAGACAAGGAAGTATGGCAAAGTAGTAAAAAATATGGAGACAGAAGGCAGATTATGATTTAAAAATAACCTCCAACTCTGTTACGGTCATTTAGATTAATAAATTGTGACATATTTCCTGTAAACTGCATTTGACCAGAGCCCTTTACAGTCTGATTAAAAGTTCCACACCATACCTGGTACCATAAAAGATTATATTAGTCATCCTCTGTGGCAGAGGAGAAATGAAGAGACCAAATCATAGGTTAGAAGATGAAACACAGAATGACCTACAGCAAGTTTCACCTTCAATACCCCATTCAGTGGTATTTCAAAGTAAAAAAAGTAAAGCCAAACTTCCCACATCAATGTCTTCACAGTGGATTCAGAACTGGGCTTTCCATTCATTGGGCCTGGACAACAGCAGTGCATGAAGAGGGAACAGTGGTATTTGGGAAACAGCTCGGATCACAAACTGTTGTATTGGTTTGCCCCATCTCAGTTAATTTTGAGTTTAAAGCACTGGTAAGGCTAGCAATGAGAAACAACCTGGCACTAAAACAAACAGAGCATTACGAAGAAGATACCCAGGGGCTGGTGATGTCCACGGATTGAAGACTTCAGGCAAATGTTAGCCTTCATCTCATTACATCCTCTGTGATATTAACTTTCCAATGTAGGCAAAACGAAATGAGAGAATGAACAGGAACCCATTGAGTGTCAGCTCACCAGATTCAGAGGAAAACAGGAGCCCTCCTTCGTCGCAGGAGTGGCAGGTTGTCAGGGACTAAGACAGGCTTGTTGGTCTGAGACACCACAGATGTCACTAAGCTGCGAGCCAGACGTACCGTAAACACTTCACGCTAGTGATGTCCTATACGCATATGTTAGTGGTGGTGCTAGGGAGGTGCCTTCAGGTCAACTTATTTTCCAAGCAAACCTGTACTGTCAGGCAAAAGGCCTGTATAATGCGATGCAGCACAAGGGTTGGGGTTGGTTATCCCTGAAATAAAAAGTAAATAATGTGTAATTTGATCAGCTGCTTCACTAAAGTTCTGTGATCATATGTTATATGGACCATCATCTTGCCTCCATTGATCAGCACAAAAAGCTAATTCAAAACCACTTCCTATATTTCTTATTTATCCCCAGTGTTCAATTGGTTCATTCATCTCATCCGTCTCCATGTTTATGGATTGCATTCAACCAACTGGATTAAAAAAAATAATCAGTATTCATCAAGAAAACAGGAAGAATTCACATCATTGTTTTATGTACTTGAACCACTACTGGCTGAGTCTTCATTAGACAAACTCTGCCCATGGGAAATTGCACGGGTTAGTTACCAAGGGGTACGTTATTGGAAAAGTTGAGAATATAAATGGTTTTGGAGCAAAGCCAGGTCATTCTCCGTAGAGTTTCTCCTGTGCTTTTGTATCTTAGGAAATTCATTTGACAATCCAATTCCCTTCTATACCTCTTCTTCAAATAAACATCCCTGCTAATAGCTTTAGTTGCAGGATAAAAGTGCTTGAGTTCTCTGCATGGACAGTTGGCCATGGACCCATTCTTTGCATTTTTCGGTCGGTCATTCCAAGGTGACCACCTGATCATCCCCAGCTCCAAGCTACGGAGCTTTGGTGACAGGGATTTCTCCAGCGTTGCTCCCAGAATCTTGAACTCCATGCCTCAAAACATTTGCGATTCTGAGTCTGTCAACACCTTCCTTTATCGCCTTAAGCCTTTTCAGTTTAAAAAAGTCTACCCCTAGCCCCTGCCCCCTTGCTCTTGTGTTGTTTTTTTCTTTTATCTTTTGGTTTGCTAGTTTTGTAAAGCATCTTTGGGTCCTTGAAAACCGCTATATATATATATATATATATATATATATATATATATATATATATATATATATATATATATATATATATATATATATACAGTTTATTATTACTATTAAGGTGACACCTAAATTCCTAAATACATGGCAATGTTTGACATTTTACAGTGTAACATTTAAGTAATTTAGCAGACATTGTTATCCAGTATTACAGTGAGTCGATACAACCACAACTCAGTAGTAAGACCATTCAACATTTGAAACAGTGAATTGATTTAAAACATTGCGAGAATAGGATCATACAGATAAACAAAACATTAAGACAGAGGAGGAATTCAGAGGAGGAATTCAAGTAATTTAGGTACTCATTGAAGACAAAGGTTTTCAGATGTTTTCTGAAGATGGATAGAGGCTGCTGTACTTGCCTCGTGTTTTTCAGCCCCTCAAAAACTGGAACTGAAAAGATCTGATCAGGAGAGAATGATCATGAACACAAATATGCACAAAATAACACTGTCAATTTTATCCCCAAAAATGAATTTAATATCAGCATTTGATCAAGGTATACATGTAAATATTGTTACAGGACTTTTTGTATACAGATATACATGGAATTTCACAATGCCATTTTTGTCATCATCATTTTCCCATTAAAAAAAGAAATACAGATCTTAAAGCTTTTTAAGCGGGTCAGTTAAAAGAGAAAGAAGTAGTATTTTTACAGCCCAAACTCTGCAAATAGCCCCTTTAAGCAATAGATAATCACATTGCTTGGCTTAGAACATATTGAGCGCAGCCAGAGACCGCTCCTGAAACATTGATTATATGTTGAATTGAAAATACAGACCTGTCTGCAATGTTTAAAATGTGAAGGATACAGAGAGCTTAGTGGAATGCAGATTTGCTGGCACTGATACAGCGTCCTGCATGTGTTCTACCCCAGTTTGTATTTGTGTCAGTGTGTTTGTGTATTTTTGTCTGTGTTTAGAAAATTGTTTTTCACTACAATTCAGTGGTTTGTTGACGATGACATGAACAAATATTGGGGTTGACATCAATCTGAGAATCAAATTCATATTTTTACCTCAACAAAGTGTAAAATAAGCATATTTCCCCCACATGCTGTCATGGAATTGTCATTGTTTGGGTTGAGTTCTATTAACCTCTTCAAACTCATTCTCTCTCTCTCACACACACACACACACACACACACACACACACACACACACACACACACACACACACACACACACACACACACACACACACACACACAAACCCATTCTCACATAAACAGAGAAACACACTCTCTAACAGTTACACTGTTTGCATTGTGATACAGGTACTATAGTGGCATAGGGCAGCTCCTAATATGGCAAGAAGAAAGAAGGTAATAACTAGCATAAATTAGTACATCCCGTGTAATAAAAACATCCAGTAGGACAGATACAAATCAGGATGACACTGTGTGGTCATGAGTGCAGTTAGCGATAAGAGACGAAAGTTTTGGCAAAGATGTATAGTAAAAAAAGATACAGTGAGGGAAAAACGTATTTGATCCCCTGCTGATTTTGTACGTTGGCCCACTGACAAAGAAATGATCAGTCTATAATTTTAATGGTAGGTTTATTTGAACAGTGAGAGACAGAATAAAAACATGAAAATTAAGAAAAACACATTTCAAACAAGTTATTAATTGATTTGCATTACAATAAGCTAAATAAGTTTTTGATCCCCTCTCAATCAGCAATATTTCTGGCTCCCAGGTGCCTTTTATCCAGGTAATGAGCTGAGATTAGGAGCACTCCCTTAAAAAGGATGTCAGCTCATTACCTGTATTTGTGACACCTGTCCACAGAAGCAAGCAATCACCCAGATTCCAAACTCTTCACCATGACCAAGACCAAAGAGCTGTCCAAGGATGTCAGGAATGGGCTACAAGACCATCGCCAAGCAGCTGGTGACAACAGTTTTAAATGGAAGAAACACAAAAATAACTTTCAATCTCCCTTCGTCTTGGGCTCAATGCAAGATCTCACCTTGTGGAGTTGCAATGATCATGAGAACGGTGAGGAATCAGCCCAGAACTACACGGGGGATCTTGTCAATGATATTAAGTCAGCTGGGACCATTGTCACCAAGAAAACAATTGGTAACACACTACGCCGTGAAGGACTGAAATCCTGCACTGCCCGCAAGGTCCCCCTGCTCAAGAAAGCACATCTACAGGTCTGTCTGAAGTTTGCCAATGAACATCTAAATGATACAGAGGAGAACTGGATAAAAGTGTTGTAGTCATATGAGACCAAAATCAAGCTCTTTGGCATCAACTCCACTCCTGGAGGAGGAGAAATGCTGCCATTGACCCCAAGAACACCATTGCCACCGTCAAACATGGTGGTGGAAACATTATGCTTTGGGGGTGTTTTTCTGCTAAGGGTAGAGGACACCTTCACTGCATCAAAGGGACGATGGACGGGACCATGTACACACGGCCAAGGCATTAAAGGAGTGGCTCAAGAGTGGCCTAGCCAGTCTCCAGACCTTAATCCTATAGAAAATCTGTGGAGGGAGCTGAAGATTTGAGTTGCCATCGAAAACCTTGATGACTTGGAGAAGATCTGCAAGGAGTGGGACAAAATCTCTCCTGAAATGTGTGCAAACTTGATGGCCAACTACAAGAAACGTCTGACCTCTGTGATTGCCAACAAGGGTTTTGCTACCAACTACTAAGTTGTGTTTTGCAAAGGGGTCAAATACTTATTACACTCATTGTAATGCAAATCAATTAATAACTTTTTTGAAACGTGTTTATCTGGCTTTTTGTTGTTAAAATTATAGACTGATCATTTCTTTGTCAGTGGGCAAACGTACAAAATCAGCAGGGGATCAAATATTTTTCCCCCTCACTGTATGTGTGAGGCTGGTTAGAAATGTAGCTGTCACTTCAAGCAAACATAAAATGTACACAAGGATGAAGACAAGAGAAGGCTGAGTGTTATATACAACTCATTAGGGGATAAGTTCCAGGTGTGTGTGATAACAGAGTTATATGCAACTCATTAGAGGATGAGTTCCAGGTGTGTGTGATAACAGAGTTATATACAACTCATTAAGGGATGAGTTCCAGGTGTGTGTGATAACAGAGTTATATGCAACTCATTAGGGGATGAGTTCCAGGTGTGTGTGATAACAGAGTTATATACAACTCATTAGGGGATGAGTTCCAGGTGTGTGTGATAACAGAGTTGTATACATGTATTGATTGGGGGATGAAGTCCAGGTGTGTGTAATGACTGGGGAATATATATATATTGGGTGATGAAGAGGGAATTGGATAATTGGACATACAATAATAGCCAAAGAATGAGCTCTTCAAAGACTTATAAGATTTATACCAAAAAGTGTGGGGCATTTTAAATGGGATTAATACTTTTGAGTGCCACGGTATGTGTGAAAAACCTCAAGAACATTTAGATTATGCAAAGGCTTGGGAACTGGAAACAAATATGTTACGATGAATCTTTCGGACCTCTACATGGTAGAAAGTGAAACATGCAAACAAAGTTCAGCATGAAGTGTCATTTGTGTTCTGCCAGGTTTCAATAACCATGCGCTCCTTTAAGCAGATGTTTGAGGACCTGAAAATTAAGATATTTTTTTTACAAAACATAAGACAGCTAAGAAAAGCTCTCTCAATACTACTAGCTGCCCACTTAATCCATCAGAATCATTTTTAAGGAAAGGAAATTAAATGGAATAATAATAATAAAAATAATACTAATAGATTAAGTCAAAGCAAGAGCTGGAAGTCCAAGAAATAATTCACAGACATGCCCAAAATACTGGTCGTATCTGCTCAGCAGAACACACAGCTCTGGAACTTCAGAAGAGTTAACTTAACTAAAACCTCATCATAAAACTCAGTGTCTAAACTACAGTATGCTAAAGAAAACCTTGACCAGCCCAAATGGTTTTGATCACTGAGCTTTGGACTAGTGAATTGACTGATGAACACGTTGGCCACAACCAAGGAAGTATGTTTAAAGAAAAAAATCTGTGAAACATTGCAAGATACTGTAGAAAACCTTGCCAAACATTAAGTACAGGGTTGAGTGGCAGCCAGTGGAATATATCACATTGTGGAAGGAAAACAGATTCAACTAAGTTATCTATCTTATTTTATTTTTATTTATTCAATGATCGATCCCCGTTAACGAAAGATGCAACACCCTCCCCATATAAATATGATGGGGAAAAAATATGTATATAGTGGGCCAATGTTTGAAAATGATCTTGAACATTACAACACCTTCCCCTTTAGACCTAGTAACATTCCTCCTGTCTCTAAATAACAACATATTCTACAAGCTAATGTCCAATAGTCATTCAGGACACTGAAGCTGAAGAGAGTTTTGATAATAATAAGACAATGATCCAAAACACAGCTCAAAACCATGAAAAGGGTACGAGAAAAAATAGCTACGTTTTTGTTCCAACTGTCTCACTCCCCAGACTTTAATATTGTTAGAAATCTGTGGGGAGATCTCAAAATTGAAATGCATGCATTAAAATCCAAAAATACTTCTGAGCTGGAAGGGTTCTGCTACGAAGAGGGGGAAAATAATTCTAAAGTTAAGTTTAGAAAGACTCAGCTGGCTAGAGAAAAAGTTTGAAAGCAGTTAGATCTGCCAAAAGAGGTGTTGCAAAGTAATAAGTGACAGAGTATCCAAACATTTGCACACTTCCTGTTCACTTTTGTTTTATATTTTGAATCTCTGGAAAATGCTAATAAATATTAATCCTGTATAAACAGGTTTCAGAAGGATGTATTGTTTTTGAGATAATAGGAAAATGACAACATAATGACAAACCGCTGGGGAGGAGTCATCATCTGTTGGTCGGCCTCCTGGTGGCAGTTTAGTATGCCAGGGTATGGGAGGGAGGACCACTGTTTTTATTATGCCTGTCTTCCTCCTTCTTAAGCTCGTTCATCACTGGGGCAGAGCTGAAACATGGCTGGGTATTTTGAAACACCCCATCAACATGTACACTATGTTAAAAAAACATGTTCCTCTCAGTAATGGTATACAATCAGTAATTAAACACCTACACTGCCATGCCACAGGACATGCTTACCTTTCTATGGAATTTATGAATGCTGTGTGCATTACTGAGACAAATAATAACCAACAACTGGTTTGGAACCAATTCATTTTAACAATGGGTCTCGTCACGCCATTGGCACAAACTCTCTCCAGCTAAATGGCTGAATTTAAGTATAGAAGGAAAGTGGATTCCTGCTGATTCCAACTGACAACAAGAGACAGACCAATGGGAAAGCTAGAATGGTCTTTATAAACAGAGACCCGCATACTGTATTGTCGTCAATAGACATCACTCTAATGAACACATTATAAGGTGAAAATAGCACTGAGAAGCACCTTGTATCAACCAGCCTGAACAACATCTGGCAATTGCAAAATCACATCTTTGGAATAACATTACAATCCAGACATGTCGGTCTTAGGCAAGGGGGGAATACATGCACACTTCAAAGCACATTCTATTCACATTCAATTCTCATTCAGCCCCCAAACTACAATCTCGCAGCGCTGCTGAATTGTGTAAACAGTCGTTGTTTTAGCTCTACGAGGAGGTGCAATGCTACAGTTGGTATGGAGAGAGCCGAGCTTGCTTGTAAGAGATCCAGCTCTGAGAAGGTGAACCTGCTGTAGAGGCAGATGGGAAAGGAGAGAAAGTACAATTAGTTTCATATTTTGTTCACAGTAGTTGACAACGCAAATGAACCAAGTGGAAATTATGAACTGATGGCCAGTGTGTATTCCTTGTCCAACCATTAGAACATTTATAATCGCTAAAAGTCATTCTTCTGAAAATAATTTGTAGATGCACCTGCAGCCTTTTATGCATAGTCAACCCTGTCAAACACATACCTGGTGATGGTTCGCTATTTAATGTATTAAAAGACCTCTACATATCTGTCTAAAACACTGTGTATATACCGGTAGTGTCTTTAAAATATTCTAAATTGATACTTACACAAGGGCTCCCTCTGCTGGAGAATTTAAAAATGTACTTTGAAGGATGAGTGTGCTGTGGACCTACAGTGCATCCGGAAAGTATTCACAGCGCTTCACTTTTTCTATAGTTTATTATGTTACACCCTTATTCAGAAATTGATTAAATTCATTATTTCCCTCAATTCTACAAACAATACCCCATGATGAAAATGTGAACGAAGTGTGTTTGAAATCTAAGCAAATATATTAAAAAAATATATCACATAAGTATTCACCGCCTTTGCCATGACACTCAAAATTGAGCTCAGATGCATCCTGTTTCCACTAATCATCATTGAGATGTTTCCAAAACCTGATTGGAGTCCACCTGTGGTAAATTCAGTTGATTGGACATGATTTGGAAAGGCACACACCTGTCTGTATAAGGTCCCACAGTTAACAGTGCATGTCAGAGCACAAACCAAGCCATGAAGTCCAAGGAATTGTCGGTAGACCTCTGAGACAGGACTGTATCGAGGCACAGATCTGGGGAAGAGTACAGAACAATATCTGCAGCATTGAAGGTCCCAATGAGCACAGTGGCCTCCATCATTTGAAAATGGAAGAAGATTGGTACAACCAGGACTCTTCTTAGAGCTGGCTGACTCTCTGTGGAGAAAGAAAAACCTTCCAGAAGAACAACCATATCTGCAGTATTCTACCAATCAGGCCTGTATGGTAGAATGGCCAGACGGAAGCTACTCCTCAGTAAAAGGCACCTGAATTACTCTCAGACCATGAGAAATAAAGTCCTCTGGTCTGATGAAACGAAGATTGAACTCTATGGCCTGAATGGCAAGCGTCTTGTCTGGAGGAAACAAGGCACTGCTTATCACCTGGACAATACCATCACTACAGTGAAGCATGGTGGAGGCATCATCATGCTGTGGGCATGTTTTTCAGTGGCAGGAACTGGGAGACCAGTCAGGATTGAGGGAAAGATGAATGCAGTAATGTACAGCGACATCTTTGTTGAAAACCTGCTCCAGAGTGCTCTGGACCCCAGACTGGGGCAAAGGTTCATGGGCCAAGCCACAGCCCACACTTGAACCCGATTGAACATTTCTGGAGCGATCTGAAAATGGCTGTGCGCGGATGCTCTCCATCCAACCTGATGGAGCTTGAGAGGTCCTGCTAAGAAGAATGGGAGAAACTACACAAAAATAGGTGTGTCAAGCTTGTAACAACAAACTCAAAAAGACTTGAGGCTGTGATTGCTGCCAAAGGTGCTTCAACAAAGTATTGAGCAGAGGCTGTGAAAACTACTGTACATGTGCTTTTTTAAAATTTTTTATTTTTATAAACTCCAACTCCAAGCTGTATAAACTGGAATGCTTATTGGATTTAAGGATATCAGGTGATGTGTATTTGTGTAATGAGATAGGGTGTGGCCTAAGGAGATCAACACCATATATCACGGTGTGCATAGTTATTAGGCAGCTTCTGTTCCTCAGGCAAAATGGGCCAAAAAAGAGATTAACTGACTCAGAAAAGTAAAATTTTACATTAAACGTTTGGTTGCAAACAGTCAATAGGGTCGCAAGAAACGTGTTGAGAAAAAAGATTGCCAAAGATTTGAAGGACTCAAACGTGAAGCTACCAGGAACCCATTATCCTCC
>JACXGM010002862.1:0-12280 GCA_016801145.1 Umbra pygmaea | reverse complement strand
AACTGCATCCTACCTGAAGTGCCCAAAAGTACAAGGTGTTCAGTGTTCAGAGACATGGCCAAGGTAAGGAGGCCTGAAACCCGACCACCACTGAACAAGACACACAATGTCAAGACTGGGCCAAGAAATATCTGAAGAACGATTTTTCAAAGATTTAATGGACTGATGAGAGTGGCTCTTGACGGACCAGATGGATGGGCCCGTGGCTGGATCAGTTATGGGCACAGAGCTTCACTTTGACTCTGATGCCAGCAAGTTATTATTCCTAACAAGTGAGATGGGAAATGTTTAGTTTTTCATTTAGTTGCACAATTATTTTGCACACTAATAGTTGCCCAACAATTGTGCACACATAGATATTATCCCAAAAAAAACAATACCTTACATTTTCTTTCTTAACTATTCAGGTTTGTGGTGTATTTACATTTTGGATTGACTGAGAGTTGGTAAAATACACATGTTGCAACAAACGAAATGCCTTGACTGTAGTGTCATATGCCTTGATTGTACTTAGACTTCAATAAGTGTCTTTACTGTCCCAATACTCTAGAGGGCACTGTGGTCCACTTTTCCGGATATTTTCAGTTGATATGATAGAACTGTGGTCAGGTCATCCTAGAAGATTTCTTAAACCTTACAGGAAAAGATAAAGCATAACACATAGTCAATGTATTTGCAGTGAATTTCCTATCAGGCCATTTGAAAGACCAAAAAACAAAACATTTTGTTGTTTTTGTTGTATCATGATTGATAAAATTTTATTCAAAACCAGAAACCCTTCATTACATTTCTCTGAGAGCAGTTGATTTCCTGACTTAGTAATAAGATCACATCCATTTTTGGACAGGGTCTTGTGACGTCAGTGGACAGGCCACTAACAGCTGTTGTAAGGGGCGGGGAGTTTCGGTAGGGGGTGGTTGGGTGTTTCACACTACACACTACAGATCACACTGAATTTCTCTGGTAAGGGTTATAACTATACTGTTGATTGTTTTGGTGCTACCCACACATAGAATATGGGACAATGCAGCAGAATTTCTGATTAAAATAATGATCTTTAGGTCAGCATTGACAAAGTTTGAAAATAATGATTGAAATGAATTCTGGCTGCCTCCAGCAAGCTCTACGAGGCCATGTTTAGAAGAAGGAACACGACCATGGTCTTGACAGCCCAGAAATGTCTGTTTAACTCTGTCTCAACCAGATGGTACAGACACAGCTCCTGGTAGCTTCTGTTCTCCAGAACAGACAGGTGGTTTGCCAGCATGGTATTTTGTTGTGCATTGTTTACACCTGCATGTACATGTTGTGTTGTTTCTCTTCAGGTCTCCTGCAGTGTGAGGATGACTCTACAGTGGACTGTGGTGGCCATCTTCCTCTATGTGGAGATAGCAGTCATCTTGATACTGTGTATGCCATTTGTCTCGGCCAAGAGGTAACGTGGGGACATGTTACCATGCCTTATGATTATAGCTTATGAAGTTATCCTTCATTTTGGACACATTTGTCACTGAACTTCCCTCTTTACACTCATAAAATCCACACACAATATGATCAAACGTTTACATGTGTCTAATAGTGTGGACACAAGCAGAGTGTAGACATGATTAGTACAAAGGCTGTGATTTAGAACAAGATTTAAACAATGCTATAATTAATGAATAAGGTACAAAGAGGTGTGCTATATGGTCAATATACCACAGCTGAAAGTTGGTTGTAATCACATGAAAAGGCAAAGTGCCTGGATGCAGCACTTAGCAGTATATTGTCAATATCCCCAGTGGTGCTACAGCATATTGCTATTGCAAACTGGCTGCCAACAGAATTATTATTTTCTAGCCATACATAATATTATACCATGGGGTGGTACAGGGTTTGATCCTCCCTTTTTTAATCAAGCAACCAAGAAAAATTGAAATGTAAAATAGGGTGTTTTACATTAAACTTTAAAAGGTGTACAGTTGTTTGGGGAAACAATCACGTGTTTTCCGCCATTACTATTTCCTTTGTCTTTGCAGATGGCGATCACTGTTCAACCTGAGTATCTGGAAATGGTTCGCTCCGTACTGGAACAAAGGATTCTTCACCATGATACTTATACTCATCTTGCTATTCTGTGGTAAGTTGCTCTATCATCAATACTTGGTCATTTTTCAAACAAAGCGGAACATATTATTCACAAACTTCCCCGAAATGTTACATTTTGTCGGATTCCTGAAGTGTGTTCAATATTTCAATCTAGTGGAACAATAGTACATGCTTACAATAAGACATACTGATCTTACATGCCCGTAACCAAGGACGTAGGAAGGGATGGACATGTCCCCCCCAATGTTACAGACAGGCAATGTGGTCCCCCGTATTAATAGAACAGTTTGTGAAAAATATATGGTATGTCCCCCCCAACAACAAACTCATTCCTACGCCCTTGCCTGTAACAACTTACTTTGGCCAAAGTTGACATTATTCCTGTTCCTCCTGGATTTTAGACCACTAATATATCGATTGTTTGGGTTTCCCTGCCCAGATGCTTTGAGGGAGGTGAGGAAGTACTCCAGTGTGGAGCCGGGCCCCATGGCAGATGCCAAGCTCAACCCTAACCTGTTTGACCACCTACACATGAAGCTGTTTAGATCTCAGAGGAACCTTTACATCTCCGGTTTCTCCCTCTTCCTCTGGCTGTGAGTCCAACTGTGTGTAACCAATCAGAGTATTGGTTACTGCCATAGAAATAGAATGGATAGAAAGGCCATTGAACTGCTTGGCGTGGTCATCCGATTAGTACACAATAAAATGGCGATTGTTGTTGGTTGTCATGGTGACAACACGCGAATCGGTTTAACGCAGAAGTAGGCAGCTAGAGCATTGCAATGAAATGGTACACGTAAAAATGGCTGCCGCTCTGACCATTCTGCTCCATTGATTTGAATTGAATGGCCTTTCTATGCATTCCATAGAAATGACTGCTTATGCACCATCACTTCACTGGAATTTGTGTTGTGCGTCAGGGGCGGGACTTGGATGTGGGTGCGTCCTGGTGTAGAGTTAGTGTGTCACCTGCTGTTCCCGTCCATTTGCCTTTAGTGTGATGCAACGTTTGGTGACTCTCATAAACCAGGTGGCAATCGCCACGGTAACCGTAACCAGCCTTCAGACCCAGGCAGAAAATGCCAACGACGCAGCCAAGAAGTACCAGGAGGACAACCTACTTCTGAAACAGGTGAGAATTGTTGTCATGGAGACTGGATTATTTAATTTCATATTAATAATCACAGCTAGTCTCTAATGATGTGACATGTATCATGCACAGGAGTTGTGAATAACATTTCATTCAGATGGGGTCATTGTGCATTTCATTCCGTCAACCTTTGTTGCGCCTAATATGATTTAGCAAATAAGCTATTAATTACTTACATTTTCCATTCCTTAAACAGGCTTTTTGCCTCTAATTAAAATAAAAAATGTATTTCTGTACAGGCTTTGTTGGAAAAAGACAAAGACAAAGCTGCAAGCAAACAGGTATTGAGAAAGGAGGCAGAGAAGTTGATGGAGGAACTCAAGGCTGCAGAGGAAGGTGGGTAATCATGAAGTAAACTATTCATGTGTTTGTATTTACTCTACATTACATCTTGTAATAAATTACTTGAAATTAACTGACCTGGAAGACTTTGGGTTGCCATCTCCACCCTACTTTTTCAGCCCAATGCAGTTTCACAAGAGACCCCTCTGAACGTTCAGATAGGTGTGGCTTAGTGGAGGTGTGGCTTAGTGGAGGTGTGGCTTTAAAACAGTTCTTTGAGGCTACTCATCACTTTAAATCGATCTGTTCTCTGAATATTAATGCTTACCATATGATTGTTCTCTGAATATTAATGCTGACCATATGATTGTTCTCTGAATATTAATGCTTATCATATGATTGTTCTCTGAATATTAATGCTTACCATATGATTGTTCTCTGAATATTAATGCTTACCATATGATTGTTCTCTGAATATTAATGCCTACCATGTGATTGTTCTCTGAATATTAATGCTAACCATATGATTGTTCTCTGAATATTAATGTTTATCATATGATTGTTCTCTGAATATTAATGCTTATCATATGATTGTTCTCTGAATATTAATGCTTACCATATGATTGTTCTCTGAATATTAATGCTAACCGTATGATTGCACATAGTAAATATTTAAGTGTTCTCTGAATATTAATGCTTACCATATGATTGTTCTCTGAATATTAATGCTCATCATATGATTGTTCTCTGAATATTAATGCTTACCATATGATTGTTCCCTGAATTTTAATGCTTACCATATGATTGTTCTCTGAATATTAATGCTTACCATATGATTGTTCTCTGAATATTAATGCTTATCATATGATTGTCCTCTGAACATTAATGCTTACCATATGATTGTTCTCTGAATACTAATGCTTACCATATGATTGCACATAGTAAATATTGAAGTGTTCTCTGAATATTAATGCTTACCATATGATTGCACATAGTAAATATTTAAGTATTCTCTGAATATTAATGCTTACCATATGATTGCACATAGAATATATTTAAATATCCAAATTTAAAAGCTGCTATGAGTTAACTATAACAGGTAACTATAATGGATGGCCAAAAAATGTATTTATTCTAAGGCCACACCACAGCAAATGTTAATCCCCTGGTTTGGAAAGCTGTAACTTTGTAACTACACTGAAACATTAAAGGTTCCAACAAGAACCTGTCGAATAACCAATTTGAACTATTTATTAATATTAACTATTTATGCTAAAAATTCACTACTTATTGTTTCAAAAGTTCCCCTGGGTTCGTCAAGGCTCATTTTAGACTGCGGCTGAAGTGCATGTTTTCAAGACTCTTTCATGAAGTGTACAGTATGTGATTTAAGTGTCATTTTGACAGTGATTGTGAATTTTCTGTTCAGCTGTGTGTAAAGCCAACACCGACCTGGAGGCCATGAGGAGGCAGGCACGAGGGCTAACCATGGAGTATGACAGACTGCTGACAGAGCACAACAAACTACAGGTAATATAACAAGTGTTATATTTCAACCTACAAATCAATCCTTGTGACACCTAAAGATCAGGAATATCCAGATGTTTCCATACTGCCCATGACCAGTTACAAGTTCAGGTTTCACTCTCATTGTGCTAGAACCTCTAGCCTTGCCTTATGTAGAGTATGAAAGTGATATTCTGTGGATGGTTCACCTGGACCACATACCTTCTAGGGTGTTAGGGTGGATAAGGCACTGATTTCTGAGTCAGATACCTTTCTATTCATCAGAAAGACACTAAATAGACATGAGGCCCTTTGGGAGCAGTGTGTCCTTCAGGCTTTCAAAGTTTTTTTTCTTCGTTTTGGTAGTTAGGGACAACGTGTGCTTTGGTCGTAGTGGCTTGGGCTAGTTTGCTGGTCGCTAAATTACGGCGATGCCCGGTTGTCCTGCTATGAGTGGCGTAAATTGGTACAGTTTTACACGGAGTAGCGGGTAATGTGTCCCATATATGTGCAGAATCTTCAACAAGTGGTGTGGTAATAATTGGATGGCGACACTTGCTTGAGCGATATTTGTGCTTGATCAATATCACAAGCAAGAGCTTGTCGACGTGACAACGCTAAAGAGGAATTAGACATGACAAATTGGGAAGGAAAATAAATAGGAAAAAAAATGTATCACACAGACACATTTTTGGGGTTACCCCTAAAGTTTACATTTTAACAACATTTAATAAGTTGCTATATAGTATTTAATAATACTATTGCTTTTTGTGATTGTGACTGTTTGAAAACAGAATCTTCAGACACTAGCTGATGAAGGATCAAAGAAGGACCAATAAACACTGGGTCCAAATAAAGTATCCAGACCACTAAAGTGTCAACGTTGGAATGCAGTGACTTCCGATGAACAACTTACCTTCAAGTGATGGTTCGGAGTAATATAAACCTAGGGTCATTTGCACCTTAACCTCGAGCAAAACAACCCCCCCAAGCTTTTCCACTTGTTATATAACATTTGTGGAGGTACCGCGATCAGACAAATGGCTTAGTGCAGGCGCTAATGGATCCAAGTTTGTATCTCGTAAATAACCCCACTAATAATGCCAGGAATGTTACCAAACTTTTACAGTAGTACAATTAGGTTCTGTACTTATAAAACGAGGCATTGAAAAGTTTTTTAAGTACACCAGACGTATTTTGAAATAACACTTGCCTGATGGCTGCTACTCTTGGCTGCTAGGCAATACATGTTGTCCTCTGTGCGTGATCTCGCAGGATCCCGCGGGATCTTACGGGATCTCGCGGTAGCAGTCATCAGGTAAGTGTTATTTAAATATACTGCTACCGCGATTCCGTGAGCCATTCTTCTGATCGCGCTAACTCGACCAATGTTATAACAAGGGGAAAAAAGCTTATGGGGGGTGGTTTGGCTCGAGGTCAAGGTGCAAAGGACCCTAGGTTTATATTCCTCCGAACCATCACTTTCAGCCGAGTGTTTCTTCAATGATCTTTGATATATACTTTACTCTGCAGGGGAAATATGTTCTTTCAGTACCTGTTATTCTATAAACATACATTATTTATATTTTATCTATGACATGGAACAAAAATTATGTCATGGTTGAAGAATGAACATCCATTGTCATTAATGCACATCCTTTTAGGATCTCATGTAATGTGTTTGTTTAATTGCTTAGCATTTTTTTTTGTTTTATAAACATACACTGTAGTACAATATTAGTCTGTCAAACAATTGTAATACATTTACCGGTTTTGCTAAAATAAATAATAGACTTGAGCAATGGATTTTTTGTCATTTTGTATTGTACATTAAAGTATAATAATAATACAAATAATGATATTCATACATAACGAAAGTGATTTATACAAAGGCCAAAGCTGATTGAAAATGATCATACTTCACAACCAGGACTGCTGATATAATGTCACAGTACAACCAGAACTGCTGATATGATTTCAAACTTTACAATCAGGACTGCACATATGTCAAAATTTACAACCAGGACTGCTGATAAGTCACACTGTACAAAATGAAGTGGTGACATGATGTCACACTAAATAAGCATATGCTGAGCTCATATGGTGATATATTGGTAACTTTAGTTGTGTTTATTGCAGAGTAACATCATTAAAGCAGTGCTCTCATAATGAATAATTAAATGATTCATTAGGATTCATTGTTTTTTTGAACAGTGAGAGACAGAAAAACAAAATAACAATCCATAAAAATGCATTTAAAAAAGGTCAAAATGATTCTCATTACAATGAGTGAAATAAAAATTTGATCCCGTTGCAAAACATGACTTAGTTCTTGGTGGCAAAACCCTTGTTGGCAATCACAGAGGCCTGACGTTTCTTGTCGTTGGCCACCAGGTTCGCACACATCTCAGGAGGGATTTTTTCCCACTCCTCTCCAAGTCAGGTTTCAACGCTGATCTTTGGCCTTGAAATCTTCAGCTACCTTCACAACTCGAACCTTCAGCGACCTTCACAAATTATCTATTGGATTAAGGTCAGGAGACTGGCTAGGCCACTCCAGGACCTTAATGTGCTTCTTATTGAGCCACTTTTTTGTTGCCTTGGCCATGTGTTTTGGGTCATCGTCATGCTGGAATACCCATCCACGACCCATTTTCAATGCCCTGGCTAAGGGAAGGAGGTTCTGACCCAAGATCTACTAAGTCTATTGACGCTCAACGCAATTATACGAACCGTACATGCCAGGAACTAAAGCTTGGAACCGTTGGAAAGGGGAGAATTAGACTCAAATAATGAATGGTGGCTCATCTCTGTGGGTTACCCACAGCCGGAGATATCACGTTTAGCTGGGTTTTAAAAAATGACTTTAGAAATGACTGTAATGACTGTAGCATTTTGAGACCCAGGATGTTGGATTTCATTCATCCATGTTGTAGCCATGGGTCTTCTGAATCCAAAAACATAAGCCACTTCACTGTAGGTCAACGTATGACCTTTCTAGAGGCCAAAAAGTCAACTGTGTGCCCGGCAGACTAAAGCCACCTAAGACCTTGGAGGGTTAATGGAACATGGCCCGGTCCATCGTCCCTTTGATGCGGTGAAGTTGTCCTGTCCCCTTAGCAGAAAAACACCCCCAAAGCGTAATGTTTCCACCTCCATATTTGATGGTGGGGATGGTGTTCTTGGGGTCATAGGCAGCATTCCTCTTCCTCCAAACACATCGAGTTGAGTTGATGCCAAATATCTTGATTTTGGTCTCATCTGACCACAACACTTTCACCCAGTTCTCCATTGTATCATTCAGATGTTCCTTGGCAAACTTCAGACCGACCTGTACATGTGCTTTCTTGACTAGGGGGACCTTGAGTGCTGTAGGATTTCAGTTGTTCACGGCGTAGTGTGTTACCAATTGTTTTCTTGGTGACTATTGTCCCAGCTGCCTTGAGACAGTTCTGGGCTGATTCCTCACCATTCTCATGATCATTGCAACTCCACAATGTAAGATCTTGCATGGAGCCCCAAACCAAGTGAGTGTCAGTTATTTTGTGTTTCTTCCATTTGCGAATAATCGCACCAACTGTTGTCACCTTCTCACCAAGCTGCTTGGCGATGGTCTTGTAGCCCATTCCAGCCTTGTATAGGTCTACTATCTTGTCCCTGACATCCTTGAATAGCTCTTTGGTCTTGGCCATGGTGGAGAGTTTGGAATCTGATTGATTGCTTGCTTCTGTGGACAGGTGTCTTAAATACAGGTAATGAGCTGACATCCCTTTAAGGGAGTGCTCCTAATCTCAGCTCATTACCTGTATAAGAGTCACCTGGGAGCCAGAAATCATGCTGATTGAGAGGGAATCAAATGCTTACAGTATTTCACTCATTGTAACTTAAATCAATTAATAACTTGTTTGAACTGCGTTTTTATGGATTTCTTTGTTGTTATTCTGTCTCTCACTGTTCAAATAAACTTACCATTAAAATTATATACTGGTCATTCCTTTGTCAGTGGGCAAATGTACAAAATCAGCAGGGGATCAAATACTTTCTTCTCTCACTGTATATAATAGCGTGAATTACAATAAAACACATGGATTCAATAAATAAACAAATTAATTAAGTGTTGGAACTACAAATAGAAAGCACACCACAGCCCTGTCCATGATCCATATTATATCCATAAATAAATCAAAAGTCTGGGCTTTGATACAACATGTGGATTGAGGTATGTCATTTTAGGCGTATGTTACAGATGTATACGCCTGTAGCTTGCTCGGTACGAGTATGGCACTTCTAACAACAGTGTGAGTTCAAATCTACCAGGAGGTCAGTGCGGAAAATGGATGGAAATGTCCCTACTCACTGGTGTCTCTCTGGTGAATATGGAGAATCTACTAATTTACTACATTGTATATGTAAAATAAATTGGCCTACATTAGGATTTCATTTCTACTGGGTAATGAAGCAAACAACACAGTTGTAAAAAAGTCTGCATTATTGCTTTTCAATTTACCCAAGATCTGCAATTAGTTAACTGGACCCTGACACTGGAACGGTGCATTGTGAGCCTGGGCCTACCCTGAGTTTGCTCCCGTAGGTTTACCTTACTTTAATGAGATCACAGCTTGCGGATGAAGGGAACATTTTCACTCCACCTTGGGGTGAAATGTTGTGGGGCATCAGAGCCGGTTCTCCCTGTCAGGAGTACAGTTCAGTGCACGTACAAACTGTGCGTAGTGTAACGTGTCGTTGGCCTCTTCTTTCCTGAGCGAGTCCATCTCCATGTCCACATCACCATTAGTGAGGGCTGTGATCTCTTCCTGCTTGATGTGCCTCTGGAGAAGATAGAATCCCAATATACAGAGGAAGAAGGCCACGGTCCGTAGGCCTAGAGTCAGGCCCAGGTATACTACCCTGGAACACAACAGCACGACCAAATCAAACAGAGACACTTTACAATAAAGATAGCATTCATAGGGTTGGAAGTGCTTGAATACTTAGTGTCAGAGTTTTCATTAGGGTAAGTTAATACCAAGTTTTATTTTACTTTTACTTTTAAAACAGTAAAATAAGAGAGCAAACAGCATAAAACACAAAGTGTGAGCTATATAGCCCAGATAAACAAAGTTCTTCATGGAACATTGGCCACTAATCCCAGAGACAACTTATTATATAGCTGTGGAAAAATGTAGAGACCACTGCGAAATGATCAGTGTCTGTCACAAACCCTTAACCTTTTTGTGGCTAAAGGATCAGCTCCAGGTACTTTGGCGACACCTGCCGGACTTTCTGACCATGGTATCTTTTTCTAATTGTGGACTGTTACCTCCTATATGGGCACACACACACACATGTAGCATATCAAGTCATTTAATCTGCTCACAGGTTCTCCGTGTGCTAATCACTGCCTCGATATAGACTGTTCTTCCCTAGGTGTGTGCGTCAGTGTTACCTGTATGTTTGTGTACTGTGCCTTCAGTTTCTGAAGCTTACTTAAAATAATTATGCAACGTGTTTTGCCTGTGTGATTGTCAGGCCAGCTGCTACAGTGTGTTTTCATATCAGAAGAAAGATATGCGTCATGCAGAAGAGGTTATACCTACAGTATGTCAACCTACTTTCGATGTTGCCGGGTTTTCGTGCCTGTATTCCGTGATAGTACCATGTAGTGTACTGTAAGTAATAGCAGCCGTGTTAGGCAGAGATGTTTATTGTTTTTCCCGGTATAAATGTTGCCCATGTTTAGAAGTGGCCTACTGGTCTTCCGTTTATTTTGATACAATAAAGTGAGTAACTCCTGCATGTGTCTCCTTCCTACACACAACTGTTACATTGTCTCTGGTTTTACTTTTGATAGGTATATGTTTGGGTAAAACGAAGAAAAAAAAATTTATTACATAAATTACTGACAATATTTCTCACAAATTCTAAATAAAAATGTTGTCATTCAGAGCATTTATTTTCAGAAAATGACGATTGGTCAAAATAACAAAAAAGATGCAGTGTTGTTAGACCTCGAATAATGCAAAGAAAATAAATTCACATAAATTTTTAAAGAACATCTAAGGGGGTTGAAGTCTGCATGTTGATATGGCTTTTGAATGGGTCATACATTGTTGATATGGCTTTTGAATGGGTCATACATTGTTGATATGGCTTTTGAATGGGTCATACATTGTTGATATGGCTTTTGAATACATTGTCCTACAGTAAAGTACCTTATCGTGTCAGAAGAATATTGGCTACAAGATGAATAAAACCAATCCAACATTCTGAGACACTGATTTTCATGTATGAAGTCATATAGAGCCAAAAGAATACAAAAACATTTAATAAATGTTTTGTTTATTATGGTAGAATGGATGTAAACCATGAAGAATTACTCTGTAAATCCATATTGGAATGGCCAGTGTGTGACAATGTTTGGGGTACATACAAACAGGTCAATATAACACTTCTGTATATGTACATATTTTCCACATATGTTTTTCCCCCACCCAAACATTTTTTTGTGCAACGTGATGTCCTACCTCATTGCAGAAATTTTATTTTGACATTTCACTTCCTGCTTCCTGTCTGTAATGTTAATACAAAAAAAAATTGCCGATTAACACCCACATTTGAGACGCAATATCTCCTGCTGAGATGAACCCACATAGAATAATCATTAGTTGCCGGAGAACCTCCTCTTTCCATTGGAACCGGCCTTTATTTTCTAGCATGCATGGTTCGTGAGATATCTCAAGCGTCAATCTACTTTGAACCGTGTTAAACAAGACAATACTAATGTTAACTTAGGAGTTCCGAATTTTTATTGGGTGTAATAATAATAATTATTATATAATTGTCTTTCATGCATCTCGACATGCTCTCCACCCGTCTTTTACACAGAATTTGGGTGACTTTATGCAACTCCTGGTGCAAATATTCAAGCAGCTCAGCTTTGTTTAATGGTTTGTGACCATCCATCTTCCTCTTGATCACATTCCAGAGGTTTTCCATGGGGTTGATATTAAAAAAAATTGCTTTTGTCTCTGTGCAACGTTAAATGGGTGAGATTAAGGGCTAGATTTATCAAGCTGTTTGCGACTGTTTCCAGGCGCTAATTGGTCGCAAAGACGGACGTAACCGATGCGTGCTATTTACAAACCAGGCGCACTTGGGTAAAATCGCAGATTGACTGCCACATTAGCGACCACAGACAAGTTGCGCTTTTAATATGCGTTCGTGGGAGGGTCATGGGGAAAGTGGGAGTTCCAC
>JACXGM010002861.1:30088-44673 GCA_016801145.1 Umbra pygmaea | reverse complement strand
CAGCACCTTGTTGAATCAGTGCCACGTTGAATTAAGGCAGTTCTGAAGGCGAAAGGGGGTCAAACACAGTATTAGTATGGTGTTCCTAATAATCCTTTAGGTGAGTGTATAATAAATGACTGTGGCTCATAAAGTAATGATAAGGTCAGTGACTTTAGTTCACAATCAATCAAGTGTTATTTGTCATATGTAATCACAGGATTATGCAAATAGAATACATAAGAATGCTTGTAATGAATATAGTTCACTTTGTCCAAGTGTGGCCGGGACCCCGTTGGGGTTTCTTCTTTTCTCGGGCTCAGTCCATCTGGGGGTAAAAACTTACTCCCTACTTTAAAAACAAAGACAATTATCAGAAAATGCATATTCAGTTGCATTAGCTAGCACTCAGACAACTTATATGTGTGCATTCCTATAATACCTATATCCTGCCAGGTCCATCAATTTGTGTATCATCTTTATCAAAGGATTATGCAAATAGAATAAATAAGAATGCTTGTAATGAATATAGTTCAGCAAATGCATATTCAGTTGCATTAGCTAGCCCTCCGACTAATGTGTTTGTTCCTATAATACATATATCCTGCCAGGTCCATCAATTTGTGTATCATCTTCATTAAAGGATTATGGAAATATATAAATGTTGTTAACCTTGTCCAAATAGCTGCAGAGATTCGTCCACAGACTATGACAGATAGACAATGTAATTACTTTAAAATACATGTATTAAATGCATTACACTTATGACGACAAAAAGTATTAGTTTTACAACACACACACAGTTTTCAGTCAATTGTTAACTAGTTAGCAAGCTTTTTATAACGTTAGCTAGCAAAGTAATATTGAGTAAGTTACGGTTAAAATGCACTGTAATACTCGGTGTGAGGTTAGCCAAAGTCAACTCCGTTATGCAACGTCATAACGTAGACACATTAGTACACATATTAAACAAAAGGCCAAACAGCTATTTTCCTGTATTGAATCTAAGTATTGAACTTACCATAACTGAAAGTTGATGTAGAATATTTTTATCCATAGCTGACTGACTGTATTATCACCTGAGCGACTCCCAGGTTCAGCTAGCGCATATTGCAACAGGACCTCCGGGGAAACGTCATGTGAACTTGCGCAGTACAGGGCGACGTAGGCGGGCGCAGTCCCGCGGTTCTGCGCGCGTTCATTGTGCGCGTTCATCATGCTTAGTATAATAACTCTTGATTTGCCTACTAGTGAATTTTAAAAATGTAAAAAAATTTACGTTTTAAACAAGGACCCTTTAAGTGTTCGGGCTGGTAAGTTGATGTACCCCAAAAAAAATTATCCACTGACATATAGAAGTTTCTTTCATGAAAGTCTATGGGAAAAAAAGCTTTTGGGCCGCATGGGTGCAGTTCCACGGTTGGCCGCTAAGCCCATGGTTGCATCAACTTCCGTGTCTAAGACTACCGCCTTGGATTTTACTTGAAATATCACAAAGTCCAGAATCCAATGCGACCTTTGCGCCTGCTCACTGCGAGTCGCTTCAGTGGATTCGAGTTTAGCATAAGGACCTTGGCTACTAGCTTGAAAATGTACAACACGACTTCAAACATTTTCTACGGGTCACAATATCTAGCTATATATAAACCCTAAAACCCTTCATTAGGTACTGTACAGATTTAGCCAGAATCTGCAACACATGTTTTATCTTACGTTCATTTCTCCAATATACACAATCCCCAACATCTACATTGAAGTTAATGATACACTATCCTCAACAGCTAGTACTCTACATTGAAACACAACAAACTCTAGTTAGCCACTCACCCATTGCTGAAACTTTCGGTTATTATTTCCAGACAACTGCACAAAAAAGCATACATCCACACTGGCTTTAAATAGAACAGAGTTAGCATTACTATATTAGGCATTTTTACTATTTTACGTTTGTATTTACACAATCACCGGCAGCTATATTGAAGCTACAGTACATCCACTCCATAAAGCCCGGGGGCAGGATACAATGCTAGTTGCTAGTTACTAATTAGCCACTCACCCAGTGCTCTAACTCGTCTATTGGATACAAATCTCTGGTTCTCTTCATACTGTAATAATGTCAACTTTGAACATGATCATGTCATTGAACTGATTTGCGAAGGAGAAGTTAAAATTGAATATCAACTGACAGTATATAGATAGCTTTTATTATTAGACTCAAGGTCCATTTATCAGAACATACAGCACAATAAAAAAGTAGCTATGCTATTAAGTTAATGATGACTAACCGGCTGTGAGCTAGCTATGCTATTAGCTAGCATGGCTGGATGAAGCTTCAAGCTCGTAATATTTACAACTGATATGAGCTATGACATGCCCTTCACTACTAATCTGTCACCAATACATTTCGAAATAAATTTGAAAATATCACACTATGCACAAATCGGCTATCATTCACATCACTAGACAGCTAATATGTCACATCTTTAAAACTGACCATTTGAATGATAATTACACACCAAATCATCTCTGGTTAACCTTTCTACATGTTTAGAAATGTTCTATAAATGTTCATTATTCATTAGATTGTAAATGCTTACTTTGTGGTCAAAACACCTAGCTCCCAATTTATATTATTCACTTCACTTGAGCCAATGTCAAGTCTTTAAAACGGGACAGTTTGAATGATAATTATATACCAAGACGATCAACCACCTATCTGGGTAACATGTATACATGTTTAGCAATGTTCTATAAATGTTCATTATTCAATAGATCATAAATGCTTACCTTCGTGGTGCGGATCTTCAGTTAGCTAAACTGACAATGGGATTAGCCACAATGGTAGATGATTCTCACCGTACTTCGCCTTCTCTGATGGTTTACTTGGCCTGTCATTTCTGGCCTTAACAAGAACTGTGCCTGTGGTCTTCCATTTCCTCACTATGTTCCTCAAAGTGGACACTGACAGCTTAAATCTTTTTTGTAGCCTTCCCCTAAACTATAATGTTGAAAAATATTTTCCACATTTAAAAGTTGTTTTGAGGCTCCATGTTGCCACTTTTCCGAGTGTAGTCCAAGAAAACAACAACTTGCAATTGGCCTCCTCAAGTACCTTTTCTCATGATTGGAAGCATCTGTCTATGAAGTTCAAGGCTTAATGAGCTCACCAAACCAATTGTGTGTTCCAATTAATCAGTGCTAGGTAGTTAAAGGTATTCAAATCAACAAAATGACAAGGTCGCCCAAATTTATGCACCTGTCTAATTTCATTTTGATGCATATTGCACATTTTCTGTTACCTGTCCCTCAGAGTCCACCATATCCTTCTACAATCATACTCTATAAAAGACATGCAAAAAGTCATCTAAATGATCTAAATGGTGCAATCTCAATGTCCCTTCAATTGTCATCAAATACAACTTTATTCACAGAAAGCTACACATAATTTAGCTAGAACAGACAGTGTAGTTATTAACAAGTCACCACACTGTTCTACATGCTGAATGGTGACAGCTATCCTACTAGCCACCCAAACAAGCTAGCTAACACTTGTTAGCTTTTCAAAACGGTGAAAAATTTGGTATAGCCAACACATTATAGTTAATGACCTGCTAACCCAATATCTTTCGAAATCCTCTTCCATGCATAGTGTTTTTGATTGATGCATCTGTAGACATCCGTCATTACATAAAAATGGCAGGATACCTGGTGACCGTGCATATAAGCTTCACCCCCCTTTTTTCATGTGCTGCGAAACAAGAAAATGTGTTAATGACGCAAAGGGCTTTGCATCAAAACTACGCGTGTGATATGAGCATAAAAGTCATGTAATTATCAAGTGTAGAAAGATAAATCAGATGGGAATTTGGAATCAGATAGAATTCAGTGGCTGGAACATTGTTTTGAACATCTATCTAGTGATAGATTGGAAACACTGCGGTTTGTGTTAAGGTTAGACTGAGTTATGGATCATTTTCACATAACAAATGGATTATACCAACGAAAACAATGCTCCATTTCATTGCTGGGACCCTTTGGATGGCAAATCAGAGAAAGATAGCTGACTGTAAGTACATATTCTTTTGTCATATGTGGATGCATTAGCTGAGTCATGGATGTATTAGCTGAACAGACGGGTTTGTTTACAATGCACTCACGTCACATTATTATGTGGCTTTTTATTCTTGTCATAGCTATTGTAAATCAGATTACTTAGGTAAATTTGTGAGATTCTAAGCTTTCTGTACAAGTAAGACATGTATATGCAGAGTATAATCTGCACTAGTGAACTGTAATTCTAGGTGACTTTTCTTTCTTTTTGTCAAATTCTCAAGCAGGCAGGAGACTGATCCATACTAGGTTAAACCACAATTTATTTCCAACCCCACATTTAAAATAGCTGGTCTATAACACACTACAGAACGAAAATAATGACTATAGTTATATCTTGTGTAAAAACATGCCATATAGCGCACCACCGAGTATAGTGCGCAGGGTGGATGCAACGTTTGTAAAAAGAGGCATACCACACGCAATATAGAGTATGTGCTAAATATGATATTATAATAAATAAAGTTGTATACATTAGGCTAAGTTATTGCCTAACTGTGTGGCTTGTTTGACAACAATTGTTTATGAGAATGGCTGCAACATGTCAAGGTTTCTTTGACAATGCACTTTCGGTGCCCTTTCTTTATTTGACATAATTGGATTAGTGTGGGTGTTACACATTCTTAAAATACAAGGGTAGGGTCAAGGGGATGCATATGACATTGGGGAGGTTGGTACTTTTATATTTAACCCAGTTTGACCAGCCTCCCTTCCAATAAATAATGAAGTTGCTAATGACTGGAAACTTGACAGAAAATGTCCAACTTAGTCAACAGAACTACAATTTTGTGTAAGAGTAGAAATAATATTAAGTAGCATAGCAACTTCACAGCGAATTCACTGACTCTGGCCACCAGTCGTCCTTGCTTGGAGAAGTGCACTTGCAAGTACACTCAGACGGGGCCATGTAAGAAATAGTTTCATGGCTGAATGGGCATGGTTTAGGGGCTGTCTACTTTGCTTTTTGAGTCCAGCCATCACCTATTTCTTTTATAAGAACAAGTCTTATTTGACACTTAACAATAGAAAAGTAATTGTTGACTCTACTTGTTTACCTATCATTGATTATGTAGACACCATCTATATGCACACCTCTGCTTCTGTGTTAAAACCTCTTGATGCTGTGAATCATCATTAGATTTATAATGGGAGAAAAGTTCAGTACACATCATTGCATTCTTTATCAGAAAGTCTTTAAAATCTCACAAAGAAAATAATTTTGCACTTTTAGTTTTTTAAAGCTCTTTTGCACAAACTACCACATATTAATTCACTTTTAACAGGCTACCAGAACAGAGCTCAGGGATCACTAAGATCTCCAATGAATTGGGTAAAACTGCTTTAACGTTTTTTGCCCTTCACATATAGAATGACTTACAATGTTCTATATCGTAGAGCTCCACCCAATAGGGGGAGCTCTAGCTCCTAGTGGTTTATCTCCAGCTATATAAGGGGGCCCCGCCTGCCATAACGTTCTCCCTTTTTTCTTCAGCTGAATCCGGTTCGAAGCTGCATCAGTAATGACGACGTTAAGATTGTGTATACCGCATCTACACTCCGTCGATTTATCATCATTATGTCTTTCCCAGTCAGCCTATTTGATTGCCACCGCCTCGCAGAGGATGGGGAGACCCACGGATTCTGCGTTGCGTGTCTGGGGGTCGAACACGCGAGGGCCGCGTTGCTCCCTATTCCGGCATGCTCGGTTTGCGAAGCCATGCCTCCTAAACTCCGAGCTAGGAAAGAGGCCTTCTTCACCGAACCTGCTCCTATGGAGGAGGCTGGTGAGGTTTTGGCCTCAGCTAACGAGGGGTTTGCGCCACGTGCTCATGTAGCTCCAATGGAGCTGTCGCAGAGCGCGGGGGTGCAGTCAGCTCTACTGGCCCCGGTGGGACCACGTCCTAGGGCTGACTCCTCTTCCTCCTCCTCTGGCGAGGAAGAGGAGGATGACTCCTCCAAGTCCGAGAAAGTTGGGGCGGGAATGGCGCCGGTGGCGTCTGAACCAGTTCTGCCTTCTCTCCATGGAGATCTGCCTTCAGTCATGCGAACGGCCGCTGACAGGCTCGGCATTCCTTACCCGCCAGCTACTAAGGAAGAGACGAAGAGGTTGTGGTAGACAAAAATTTACGTTCAGCCTTCTGCCTCTAAGGAACCGCCCCCTCCTCCCATGGTGGGCCTAGCTGACTATCAGGAAGGTTCCTGGTTGGCCCCGTTCCAAATCTCTGCTCCTGTCAAAGGCTACCTGCCATTCACTGACGTTGCTGGAAAAGAGGAAATAGTTTGTTTTCGCATTCCCTGCCTTGACCAATAACCTGGCCGCTGACCTGGTCAGTGGTTTGGCAGCCTGTTCTAACACCAAAAAACCTGCATTCACCGAGCCGAAAGACAAGACCTCTGCCGCGCTGGCAGAGAAGAGTTATGTGCTGGGCGCACAGTCCGGCGGGGCAGCCTCTAATATTGCCATGCTATCTTCGGCCCTGGCTTCTTTCACCCTCGGGCGAACCTTGTTCACCACAACCAAGATCCAGGAGGTCGGGAAGGCATCAGCCGGCATCTTGCAGATGGCCCAGGCTGTCGCTATATGTTCGGCCGCATTATGGCCACTTCAGTGGTGTCTCAATGCCACCTCTGGCTGTCGGTGACGGCACTGAAGGAGCCGCAGAAGCTCCCTCTGCTAAATGCACGATCGAGCACGAATCCCTTTTTGGGAAATCCATGGCGGAGGCTACGGCAAGGGTAGCGAAAGAGGAGGAAAGGAAATTGCTACAGAAATCCTTCCCTGTCCATCGCAACACAAGGTATACCACAGTGTACCACAGCCCCAGTGCCTCGGTGCGCAACAGCTTCATCGCCAGGCATCATGGAACACCTCCATGCTGCCGCTGAATAAGAGAAGGAAGCAATGACATTTTGGGGAAGGGTGCCCTAACCCGGACCTCTCCAACCCAGTTCTGGGTGGAGACAGAGTTAATTTTAATAAAAGTATTACATTTTATTCTTCGTCTCCCGTGCCGCCTCCTCCTTTTTTCGAAATGGCAGCCTTCGGCTACCCCGTTTCTCAAGGTGTTGCTAGGCTACCTCAACCCCATGCTTTAGCTAGCTCTGATCTTGCTCGTTCTCTCTCCTCTGGAGTGTTACAGCAGTTTGTCGGCGCGCCCGTACGTAACCAGGTTGTATCGGTCACTGTTTCAAATGGGTTTCAGGGAGCCTCCTATTCTCACTGTGGTAACCTCTCTCTTCGAGATGACCTGTCGGCTGGTAATATTACTCATGGTTCTGTTACAGTGCCTGTTACAGATAACCCTTACTCTTCGAGTGTTAGCTCTTTGCATGTTGGGTCGGGATTAACGTTCGATGAGCTCCCTCTCGCTCCTCATGTTAACTCTTCCCCACAGAACCTTGGCGTTCCCAATAAAATGACGTGGAGCTCGCCCCAAATTTCCGTCATTAATAAGGGATCTAAGATGTAGTCGCTGCCTCTGACGTCATCATGCCTTAATGTTTTTCTTCACACGCGCTGTGTGGCTGGGCCACCCGTGCAATTTTTTCAGAGACTGGAACGCGCCTGACTAGCGACGCCAAATCTAGTTCTCTGGGTTGTCATCACATGCCTACGTTTACGGCAGCGGACCCTCGGGTCACCCCTACTCGACCCTTTAGTCCGGGTAGATCAGAGCGGCGGTCGCTGCCTGCTTGGAATTCCAAATGTTCCTCTGTTCGGTCTCCCAGTTTGCAGCCCAGCAACTGTCCCTGCATTACGAAGAGTGGCAGGCGAGATGCTTTATCCCGAAATGGTTAAACCTATCTCTGCAGAGAGGCCATTCCCTTCAATTTCGCTGTGCTCCCCCAACTTTTCAGGGAATCAAGGAAACCTGTGTGACGTCACAAGACCAGCTGTTTTCCCTGGAGACGGAGATCTCTTTGCTGGATTTTTGCTACAGAAAACAGCTATTGCTCGGGTTGCCCCCGGGGACAAAATGAGCATGTTTTATCCCCTCTATTTCCTAGTTCCGAAGAAATCTGGGGGGATTAGACAGATTCAGAAATTACGAATCCTGAACGAATCAATTTACGAGACGTTTTCGCATGTTGACTGTTCGGCACCTGTTGGAGTGCGTTCAACAGGGCGATTTCTTTGCAACTATAGACCTGAAGGTACTTTCATGTCAATATTGCGCAAAAACACTGGTGCTTCCTTTGTTTCGCATTTCAAGGGAAATTTTACGAATACAGACGGATGCCCTTTGGCTTAACTCTAGCCCCGAGAGTATTCTCTAAAATAGTGGAGACAGCGCTACTGCCCCTACGAATGAGGGGCATCAGGGTTCTGGCGTATCTGGACGATTTATTGATATTAGCCAGTTCTGCAGAGCTCACGTAGCGGAGACCATGGAACACCTGTCCGCTCTGGGTTTCACTCTGAATTTGGAAAAGAGCACCCTGTGGCCCTCTAAGGTAGTGAGCTACCTAGGGCTCTGATTGGACTCGGTGAGAATGCGTGCCTGTCTATCTCAGGACAGGACCCAGGTTCTCATTTTAGAATTGGGCAGATGCAAGCCTCTCAAATTAGTGTCTATGCTGGGTCTGATGTCGGCCGTTCATGTGGTAGTGCCATTGGGTCTACTACACATGCGCAAAATGCAATGATGGTTTACGAAATTGGGTTTGGATTTAGTCCAAAACCACCATTGTCTTTCCATCCCCGCGTCCCTGGGGAAGGACCTATCGTTCTGGAGGGACACAAACAGGTTGAGATTAGGGTCCACTCTGGGCAGGATAACAACTCACCTGGCTGTGTACATGGATGCTTCCTTACTAGGGTAGGGAGGTACGTGTCTGGGCAGATCGATAGGGGGGCTTTGGCCCCCTCACTTAGACCATATAAACCGTCTGGAGATCAGGGCGGTTCTGTTTGTTTTGCGTCACTTCACAGTGGCCCCTGAATGGGAGAGGCGGAGTCGCGACGGCTTGCCTTTGAATGTTATTCGAACCATTCAAGGGGCACGTGCGGCCTCTACTGTAAAGAGTTACGCATACAGGTGGAAGCTTTTTGAAAGCTGGTGCTTTTTGAAAGCGTGGTTTTACCCCTCAATCCTGTGAGAGTAAGTCTGTGCTGTGCTTTCTTCGGCACTTACTGGAGGAGGGGAAATCGCCTGGCACTATAAAGGTTTATACTTCAGCTACTTCAGCCTGCCATGAAGGCTGGGGGAATACCTCTGTGTTTTCCCACCCGTTGGTCGCGCGCTTCTTGAAGGGAGCTCATTGCTTGCGGCCCACGATTAAGCTCAGCCTCCCTAAATGGGAGCTGTCCGTGGTCCTGGACGCACTGCAGAAGCCTCCCTTTGAGCCTCTGGAGTTGATCTTGTTGAGATTGCTGTCTATTAAGACAGCACTCCTCCTTGCGTTATCTTCTGCAAAGAGAGTGAGTGAACGGTGTGCTCTCGGTTCATCCGAGTTGCTGCATTATTAATGGTGACCTCAGCAAGGCAGTTTTGAGACCTAATCCAACCAATTTTTTCAAGGTAATCAAGACCGCCTACAGGTCCAGAGTTTAGAACTCAAAGCCTTTTCTCCACCTCCCTTTCTGAGTGAGGCGGAGAGGGGATTACACTGCTTGTGTCCAGTACTTGCTTTGGCTATGTACGTGGCCAAGACTGCGTGCATCAGATCCTCTCAGCAGTGCTTTGTGTGCTATGGGTCAGCGAGGGCTGGTAATGCCCTGTCCAAGAGCCAGCTGGTCAATTGGCTTTGTGAGGCCATTGAGTTGGCTTACGTTTCTTCTGGCCTGACTCCCCCGGAAGGGGTGAGAGCCCACTACATGAGGGGCGTGGCAACTTCGGTTGCTATTCTCGGTGGTGTGGGGGTGGAAAAGATCTGTGAGGTGGCTTCATAGTCTTCGCCATCTCCCTTCATTAAATTTTACTTAATGATGTCTCCTCCTCTACTTTTGGTCACACTGTTTTCCGTTTGCTGCTCCCGGAGGAGGGTTCCAAATGGACGAAGAAGGGTTTTTTTCCTCCCTTGTTCTACATCTATGGGTTTTTCTTGCTTGTTCTATTCTGTGAGTTGCATCAGGACAAGTGTTTTATTCTGTTCTCAGACCTTTTCGGCTGTTTAAATACTCCTTTTAGGCGTACTATTCTTGACAGCCATTTTTGAGGCTCTGCCCTTAACCACTAGGAGCTAGAGCTCCCCCTATGGAGCAGAGCTCCACGATATAGAACAATAGTTACCAGAGTTATTGTAACTCCAGTTCTATGAGTGGAGCGGAGCACCATATGGATTTTTTCCTGATTACTCTCCCGGATTACGGCTTTCGTTTTTTTTGGGAGAACGCTATTGCGAGCGGGGCCCACTTATATAGCTTGCGCGATCACTGGTAGGAAGTGACGTATATACAAACTTTTTCAGATGCATCCTGCTGCGCAGGAGGGATAAAACACTAGGAGCTAGAGCTCCCCCTATGGGGCTCCACTCCACTCATAGAACTGGAGTTACAATAACTCCGGTAACTATTGTACTTTTAGGTTGGAAGAACTTGTGTTGTTATGGCATATTAGACATTAAGATAATTTTATTACTGACTGTGCTTTATATTATCTCTTTGCTTTCTGCATTGCTTTTTTATTTGCCTTTCTTGTTCCTGCACATTGTAATTGTGTGACCTACCCACTTCATTGCTACAAATAAGAAACATTTTTCATTCAACTTACTTGGTTAAAATAAAAAAACTAAAATTACAAAAAATAACCCTGTGGAAATTGGCTAATGATGGTTAAGTTAAAACAGTGACAATGATTTCTGTTGCCGATTTCTACTGATGGCTCTGTAGTTCAAGGCCAAAATAGGCAAAGACAGGGGAAATAAGAGAATACTTAATTATACAGTATATACTGTGATACGCCCACAGGGTAATTACCTCTTGTGGCCAGAAGGCTCGCGCCACTTTTATGTCCTCCAGGTAATCTCTGATGATGTTAGTCTTTTGTAGGAACAGGCCCATGGAGTTAGCCAGCTCTGTGTCTCTTCCCACCTCTGGTTCCTCCAGCTGTGATGCAGAAAAAAGCTTGGACAGACCTATACCCACCAGCCCTGCCACGTAGTGACAGTACTGCCCAGAAAGGAGGGGGTATTATATATTACACATCAAGATACCACTGGTTACCAGCTAACATGCATCTGTTGAAATATTAGTCTAGTTGTCCTAGAAACTAAAACTCCTCCTGTTTCGTAAACTGCAGAATAGGCTAAATTAACTGTCAGGGAGAATTTTCAAGGAGTAAAAGTGTGTCAAGGGCTTTGCTAGGATTTTTAGGCAAAATGAAAGAACCTTCATGGGAACCACCAATATGGTAAGAAATACATTATTTAAATTCCAGCGCCCTCTTTTTGTCACACAAATAATTGCAATTAACAACTAATTTGTTTTTGATAACTTTGTTGCAAATCTGACAAATAATGTTCTCCAAATGATCGGGCTATCCTGTTTCATTTGGCCGAAAAGGAAACGTGTTTCACCCAAAATCCACATTCTTAACTTAACGACGTCGTTAACTTAACGACTCCTAACTGCAATGTAGTCATTGGCAAAGCAACATCAAATCAACTTAAAATAGTTTGTATGAATGTTGTGAATGTTGAATGAAGTAAAAAATATATGACAGATCAACTTTTTATAAGGTTTTATTGCATCAACAATTCTATACTAATTAAAATGTAATAAAATTAAGCATCACACTACTGTTGGTAAACTGTCTTTCTCTGAGCTGTCAAATGCACTGCTCCATATGTAGGGGAGGCATCTAAACTGACTATTTTTTGCAACAATTCTAACATTTGAGTAAAATTCATTAATAAGGATGGAAAAATTTGATTACGGAAAATGATTCTGGTCCAGTCAAATATTCACGATGAGGCCATCATAATAACTGCAAAATACAGCCTAATGATGATGTCTACATTGTTGCCATGACATAACCCATACAATAGAAGGCCAGCGATCAGTGAAAAATCATCAATCAAAATATTTCTATCCAGGCAATGGTGTAATAATATAAATAAGAAAAACTCCACAAATGTACAGAAACAGTTAGCTGGCAATGAGTTACAATTAAAATATTGTTTTTATTGCTCTTTTAAATGTAAAATTGTGGTAGTATTTACCTGGTCCCAGTCCTTCATGGAGCCCACTTTCTTTTCCAGAAACTCAGCCATTCCCTCTCCCATGCGGTGGCAGATATCCGAGATCACATCCTGGTATTCCTGACCTAGGTTCCTGAACTCCAAGGAAATCTAAACACAAAAAGAGTCATTGTGATCGACACAAAAAAATGACAGATATATACTGTACAAAGCAGGGCTGAACCCTTTCAGTGGACTAGAGAGGATTTTTTTTATTTTTTTTATTAATTTAATTTATTTATAAAAGGGCCATGTACAATTGTTAACATAAATGTTTCCATAACATAAGTTGTTTGGTCGGTGGTCTGTTGCAAAGGCTTAACATTTTTAGTCAAGCAGTCACATGGACACCTGTCTGTTTCCCGCATGTCTTAATTGAGAAATCCATCAGAAAGCTCATTGTGTATGTGTATTCACACTGTCGTGTCAGCCACACTATCAAATGTGCTACTTGAATTGTATATGGTTGCATTATACATTGGCAGGAAAAAGTATGTGAACACTTTGGAATTATCTGGATTTCTGCATAAATTGGTGATTATAATAGGTTTTGATCTTCAAAAACAACCAAAGACAAGCACAGTCTGCTTATACTACAGTCATGGTCAAGTCGTGCTGGCTCAGTTTTCTTAGGTCTTTATGTAGTACCTATGGTACTCTGAAGCATAATTACAAGTATTCCATAAGTGTCAAAAGGATTTCATTGACAATGAAATTCAGTTTATTTTTGCAACAACCTTTCTTTTTCAAGACCTCTGCAATCCACGCTGGCATGCTGCCAATTAACTTCTGGGCCACATCCTGGCTGACGGCAGCCCATTCCTTTATAATCAATGCATGGAGTTTGTCAGAAGTTATGGTTTTTCTTTTTTCCACCCACCTCTTGAGGATCAACCACAAATTCTCAATTAAATTAAAATCTGGGGAGTTTCCTGGCCATGGATCCAACATTTTGATGTTTTGTTCCCTGAGCCACTTAGTTATCACTTTTGCATAATGGCAAGATGCTCCATCATGCTGGAAAAGGCATTGGTCGTCACTAAAATGTTCGGATGGCCCAAACAATCAGAAAGGGGATTCAGAGAAAATGACTAACCCAGTCATCAGCAGTACCATCCCTGTACCTTTTGCAGAATATCAGTCTGTCCCTAATGTTATTCCTAGGGCCTACACTACAAAGCAAGATTTGGAGCTAGGGAAGTAACTTAAGGTTTAACCCTGGGTTTTCAGTATCACGACGTTGGGTCACCTGTTACCGGGTTACATCGCCATGGTAACTTATGCTGCAAATCTAACCTGCTCCGGAGCAAGTTTTAGTAGAAAAAAATGATTAACCTGAACAAAAGAACCCTCTACTGACAAATCAATTCTCAATTGAAAAATGGGTCACCACTCTGGGAGTCGCCATTGGCTTTTTGGAATATTTTGATTCTCAGCAGAGGGAGTGACATGTCTTAGTAAGCTTCTTGAGCCATATGTGCCAGTGCATTGCGATACATCGAAGTTGTGCGCTTACAGTTCCACAGACTTTATAAATAGTGTTGCATTTGTTTGTGACAGGTATTTTAATGTATGATCTGTTTGATATGGACCAATATCAATGTATCCCCTTTCACTGCATTTACTATTTACTCCTACAGAACTCCTACAGAACACACACACCGCCCCTTTTATGTGAACACGCTCGTCACTAGATTGGGAACTCCTGGGTTGATTTAACGAATTGATAACCACCGTCGTGACATCTCTTATCTAGATCGCAATTGTTAGGTTCAGTGAAGCCAGGTAATGAAAGGAAATCCAGGGCATGTTGAACTTGCTATGTAGTATAGGCCCCTGGAGAGAATTGGCTTATTTGCTGCCTTTCTTGACACCAGGCCATCTTCCAAAAGCATTTGCCTCACTGTGCGTGCAAATGCACTGACACCTGCCTGCTGCTTCCAGTCTGTTTTTCTAACTCAATCAGCATGACAGTGATCTCCAGCCTTGTCTCTTACAACTTTCTCACCTGTGTTAACGATACAATCAATCACTAACATGATTGCAGCTGGTCCTTTTGTGGCAGGGCTGAAATCCAGTGGACATTTTTTTTGTGATTAACCTGTTCGAGCTCACAATGCCGGCCGCGGGAGAATTGGCCCAAAAGGTGAATAGAATCATTGCTCACAAGTGCAGATTTAACTCTGCATATACATGGCTTATATGTACAGAAAGCTTAGAATTTCACGAATTTAGCAAACATATCCGATTTACAATAGCTATAACAAGAATAAAAAGCCATGTTATTATGTGACATGAGTGCAATGTGAACAAAA
>JACXGM010002861.1:0-29988 GCA_016801145.1 Umbra pygmaea | reverse complement strand
GACAACTTATATGTGTGCATTCCTATAATACCTATCTCAAGCCAGGTCCATCAATTTGTTTATCATCTTTATCAAAGGATTATGCAAATAGAATAAATAAATATGCTTGTAATGAATATAGTTCAGCAAATGCATATTCAGTTGCATTAGCTAGCACTCCGACTAATGTGTTAGTTCCTATAATATATATATCCTGCCAGGTCCATCAATTTGTGTATCATCTTCATTAAAGGATTATGGAAATATATAAATGTTGTTAACCTTGTCTAAATAGCTGCAGAGATTTGTCCACAGACTATGACAGATAGACAATGTAATTACTTTAAAATACATGTATTAAATTCATTACACTTACTTATGACGACAAAAAGTATTATTTTTACAACACACACACAGTTTTCAGTCAATTGTTAACTAGTTAGCAAGGTTTCTATAACGTTAGCTAGCTAAGTAATGTTGAGTAAGTTACGGTTAAAATGCACTGTAATACTCGGTGTGAGGTTAGCCAAAGTCAACTCCGTTATGCAACGTCATAACGTAGACACATTAGTACACATATTAAACAAAAGGCCAAACAGCTATTTTCCTGTATTGAATCTAAGTATTGAACTTACCATAACTGAAAGTTGATGTAGAATATTTTTATCCATAGCTGACTGACTGTATTATCACCCGAGCGACTCCCAGGTTCAGCTAGCGCATATTGCAACAGGACCTCCGGGGAAACGTCATGTGAACTTGCGCAGTACAGGACAACGTAGGCAGGCGCAGTCTCGCGGTTCTGCGCACGTTCATTGTGCGCGTTCATCATGATTAGTATAATAACTCTGGATTTGGCTACTAGTGAATTTTAAAAATGTAAAAAATGTTACGTTTTAAACAAGGACCCTTTAAGTGTTCGTGCTGGTAAGTTGATGTACCCCAAAAAAAATTATCCACTGACATATAGAAGTTTCTTTCACCATGAAAGTCTATGGGAAAAAATGCTTTTGGGCCGCATGGGTGCAGTTCCACGGTTGGCCGCTAAGCCCATGGTTGCATCAACTTCCGTGTCTAAGACTACCGCCTTGGTAACACCGGGAGCCAGATTCTTTAGTGGATTTCTAGCCTTTCATAGTTTCGCATTCAGAATAATAGCGTTTGATTCAACGTGATAAAAATCGATTAACAACAAAGGAAACTTTACACATTTCATAAATATGCCACTAAACTTTATGAGAATAGTGTGACATATTTACTAACTAATATTATTTTTATAAGAACATTTACATTTGCAATCTGGATCGCTTACATATATAATATATACACAACATCCTGTGTAATGCTAGCTACATTAACGATTGAAATGGTTGCTCGGTGGGCAGCGTTCTGATTGGCTAATCAATAAGCAACGAGCTGATTGGATTGCGTTTTGGCCCTGTTTTGACACAGTAAAAATTTCGCAACTCGCAACTTGGGCTTTGTAACTACAGTGTTGCACAAAACATTTGCAGACATTCATAAAATATTTCTACAGATGCAAAACGTTTTTACACATTCACAAAATATTTCTACAGATGCAAAACGTTTTTACACATTCACAAAATATTTCTACAGATGCAAAACGTTTTTACACATTCACAAAATATTTCTACAGATGCAAAACGTTTTTACACATTCACAAAATATTTCCCCAGATGCAAAACTTTTTTTACACATTCACAAAATATTTCTACAGATGCAAAACTTTTTTACACATTCACAAAATATTTCTACAGATGCAAAACATTTTTACACATTCACAAAATATTTCCCCAGATGCAAAACTTTTTTACACATGCAAACATCACTTCGCAACCTCAAAATATTATTGGCCCTTATTTAATTTCCTAAATTAAACACAATTTCATGGGACTTTATAGTCTTGGGATGTTGTGACATGAAAGTAATTTCCTTTTAATTTAAATATTAACCCACATTTACAAAAGCATTTCTTAGCTTTAATAGTCAACATTAACTGATGGGTTAATTCCGAGTTGTGGCTGGACACTCCCACACTCCTGAAACGGTCACCGTTTCCGATCCTGGAGCTCCCCCTACTGGCACGTTGAGGATCCAATGGTTAGCGTCTCCTGTCAACAGACAACACTGTCTCATCCCAGCCTCCTCGTCAGCACAATTCAATACACCTGTGTACAATTGGGGCCTGTTCCATCCTACAGTACATCCGGAAAGTATTCACAGCACATTTTGTTATGTTACACCCTTAATCCGAAATAGATGGAATTCATTATTTCTCTCAACATTCTACAAACAATACCCTAAATTGTCATTGTGAAAGAAGTGTGTTTTAACATTTTGGCAAATGTATTAAAAATAAAAAATGAAATAAGCACATGTACATAAGTATTTCCAGCCTCTGCTAAATACTTTGTTGAAGCACCTTTGGTAGCAATTACAGTCTCATGTCATTTTGAGTATGATGCTACAAGCCTAGCACACCAATATTTGTGTCAGCAGTACATGCCAGAGATGCCATGACTGAGGAGTAGAAGAGACTACTCCTCAGATTGGATTATAAGAATGCCTCTCCTCGTTTCACGTTTGTGGACTCTGTTTTATATCTGTGTGTGTGTGTGTGTGTGTTTATATATATATATATATATATATATATATATATATATATATATATATATATATATATATATATATATATATAGACAGACAGACAGACAGATATTATGCAACCAGCGCCTCCAGAGGACATCCTGCTTTGTCTACCGTTCACCTCCCCTTTCCCCTGGACTATGACGGGACCACGTCCCATTGCCAGGGTTTCCTCTTTCAGTTGGCGCTATACTTTTCTGCCACGAGAGATGACAAGGTGTCTGGACAGATTTTTTTGCCTCACCGGACACACGTCGGAGTGGGACAACTTCATCTGGTGAGACCGCAACCCCATCATAGACGACTACGAGGCGTTCACCAAGTTTTTAAGCTCTGCCTTCGATCACCATCCACAGGGAACATCCTAAGCTGGCGGCCGGATCCTCATGATCTCAGGATGTTGTAATAATTCAAAAAGGATTTTAAATAATTCACAATATAATTATTATTACAAATAAACTGACCTTGTTAAATTACATAAGAATACCATAGTCTAGTGAAACATTACACAAATTCACCATGGAAAGAACGGAAATGTTTTAACTCAAAAAATTAAATTAATAATTCACACAACCAAAATACATATTCTACATTAATACTCAACATTTCAGAAGCAGTTCCCTCCCAACCCTTGTCATTTTTTGCTGTGCCTACGCGTGGTCATTGCTCTGCATAGATTTACGAACATTCTTAAGAAAATTTTGAATTGATAAATCCCACACTTTTCGTAGAAATGATTGTACAAATGTTTTATGCACAGATTTGTTCGTACGAACGCTTGATATATAGGCCACAAGGTTTACTTACCTTTTTAGGCAATGGATTTATTGATTAAGTGTCTGTAGTAATTTTATTCTCTTTGTATTCTTTGTTTTTTTAGCAAGCTGAATGGCCATAATGCTTACAAGAGCTAGTTTAGCTAAATTTCCTTAGAAAAATTAAGATTTTCTGGTACTAGCAATATACTAGTTGCCAGCTTTAACATATCACACATTTCTTTCATATTACATTACTTTTTGTAAATAGCTAGTTAGCTACATTATAGGTACCATTATCCAAGCTAACCCTCCTCATGTTAAGCAATAGTTTTTTTGTTTTACTTCTCGCCAACTGGGAGCAGTGCCACTCCTCATATTCGCCATCACCTAAATCACCCATTGTTCACCAAAGTGTGCTGATTTACTGTATGTTTAACCAAGCCCAAGACAGATTTGAATGTAGAGTTTAAACATAAGCTTGCAGGATCAGGTGGCTTTGCAAAGGTAGTAAAGGTGTGGGATGATATGGAATGTGCTCCTATCCATGTCCAACCTTACATAAGGTATCAACTATACCAGTGGATTGTCTCATTTAGCTTGATTGGGTAGAGCATTGCGGATACAATGCAAAGACTTTGTGTTTGATTCTCAAGTGGGGGCAATGTGATAGGTATTCATACATCAACATAGTCCTGCGCATTTTTCTTTGTCCATGCCATTTCTTTTGTGTGTGACAGTGTTTAAAGCTACCAGAAAGTGTCAGCAACATGATGAATACAGATGCTAAAAAAAATCTCTCTTTGTAATTTAGTGACCGCACTTTGACAAAATGATGTGATATACAGTAATGTAGATTAAAATAAAATGTGCTTGCAGCGTTATGTGCAGGTAGAAAAATACATGTATTCTAGAGATAGGCACAGTGACACCTAAACTACATTCAACAAACAACCACAAAACATGTTAACATGAAAAGCAGACATTGCAAATTTTACATAATAATATTCTGAATCTAGAATACAGTAATAATTATTACAGTTTTCCCCAATTGCTAACACACAAAATGCTAAATTTGGCTCATCGTGTCAAAACTCAACACACAAGAATTCTTTACACAACACTTGGAGATTAACATCTAACTGCCATGTCAAAACTGCCATTCTGCAATCAAAATTTAACACTCTGACTTCAAAAGGCCCTCTTCAGATCGATAGGGAACACACATGCACATGAACAATAAACAGTCAAACAGACACAACACACTGGTCAACTTTACTCAAGACACATCTGTCATTTTTATTCCCGCAACCAAGCCTCAGTGATACATTGTATACAGGTAGCACAAGAACTCCCATTACAAGTCAGAGATTACGCCGTTGAAGTCAGGGTACATCACCTCGTCCACATCACAGTCGATGTTGTCCCTCGCCAGGCAACGGGGAAAATATTGCCGGGCGTGGCATATCCACCCGTGGATTGACCCCACCCGATGTCTCTGCATGCCTCCTCCATTGCTCGCAGAAACGGCATGCGTGCATGTGGTAGGCTGTCATAGACCTTCCACTGCAATGCCGAAAATAATTCCTTGATCTGGTTGTGGAACGGGGAATAAAGGGGGCCGGTTCAGCACTGTGAAATGGTTGTGGTTGGCGAACCAGTCCCAGACCCGTGTACCCTGGTGGAAAGTGACATAATCCCAGATGACAACGAACATGGGCTGCCCTGGTCCATCCTATGTGACCGCGGCATGTAGTGCATGCAGAAATGTCAGTATGTGTGCAGTGTTTTATAGGGACCCAGGGTGGCATGGTGATGGAGGACCCCCTGACCACTAATGGCGGCACACATGGTGATGTTAGCACTGCACTGCCCGGCGACATTCTCGATGGCCCTTTGGCCAATGATGTTTCCCGATCTCTGGTTTTTACCAGTCTCTATCTCCTCTCCCTCTTCCCCGTCTCTTCCTCGTTCTCCTCTCCCTCTTCCCTTCTCTTCCTCGTCTTCTCCTTGCCCTTGGTCCTTCAGCCTCCATATTTGCGATTGTGTCACGACAGGTGCTTATACCGGAATTATATGTATAATGACTTATTGGTGTTCAATTACCGGTCAAGTGTTTAACTGTGTGTGCGGGTGTGTTGCTAATGTCGTGTGTGTTTTAACTATTGAATGGACGTGCTGACTGCAGAGTGTTTCATCATTGGCCAATGTGTGTAACACATGCACAGTGTGTGCAGTGTTTTGCACCGTGTGTTACGGAATTGTTTACGGTGCCATGCAGACATTGTGTTTATTAATTTGGTGCCTGAGTGTACCAAATGCATGCAAACGTTACGGTTTTCGATGCTTTGGTCTGAGCATTCACTTTTAGTGTTACGGGAAAAACTGTAATAAGAAATAAACATAAAATGTATTGTTCTTCTGCCCTTGTTAACTCCACAACTTGCCTATCTATGAAAGTGCAATAGAGCCAGGGGGAAGGTCCTTTCACTCTTCCCAGATATGCCTTGAGGAGGTACGGAATGAAGGACACAAAGAGCAAATCTCAATTGCATTTTCTTGATTCCTCACATCCTCTCAACTCACCTTTTTTATAAAATGTCCTCAAGCCCGAAGACTAGATACATATATGTATATATGTTTTTGCCTTATTTTTCCATGTACGTTGACTGCAAACATATTTTCACTCACAGCATTGACCCTGGGTTAACATTTTTCTCAAGGATACAACAAAATATTTACCTTGTCAGCTCTGGAATTTGATCTGGAAGTCTTTCTGTTACTAGCCTGATGTTCTATTTTCTAAAGTACTTGCTACACACAAATGACTAACGAGTGAGAGAAAATAAGTTATCTTTAAGTAAGCTTACATTGTAGATTTATTAATCTAAAAATCTAATATTTTTCGGTTGATGTTTGTGGTCTAACCCAATCCAGTCAAGCCATACATTAGTAGAAAATGTGCTTTAGCTTATAGCAACAGAGCTAATAATCTAGATTGATGAGACTACTATTATCATATGAACTGAAGTTCAGTTTCAGTTGGAGAAAAAACAAACGGTATCCTGTTGTAGTCACATAGATTTCACAATCATTGCTAAACATTTGAAATGACTGAATTTGCATGTTAATTGTTTACAAGCTGGTTGAATTGGCTCTAGCGTGACGTGACGCTAAAGCTAAGAAATCAACTTGGGTCACCATAGAAGTTAGTCAGCTTATTTAAAGTTTACTGTCATCAATGTTGACAAAATGCTTGATTTTAATTCTGGTGTTTCACCAAGCTGAATTGTGGACTAAACAACTTATGATGTAGCCAGAAGCATAGAGCCCTGTATTGCATTGCTGGTTTGCTTATAAAGCTAAGCAGGGTTGGGCCTGGTTAGTCCCTGGACGGGAGACCAGTGCTGCTGGAAGTGGTATTGGAGGGCCAGTAGGGGGCACTCTTCCCTCTGGTCTAAAGATCATTCCCAATGCCCCAGAGCAGTGATTGGGACATCTGCCCTGCATAGGGTGCCGTCTTTCGGATGACAGGTTAAAACGGGTGTCCTGACTCTGGGTGGTCACTAAAGATCCCATGCCACCATTTGTAAGAGTAGGGGTGTTAACCCCGGTGTCCTGGACAAATTTCCAATCTGACCCTCATACCATTACGGCAACCTAATCATCCCTATCTCTCAATTGGCTCATTCATTCCCCTCCTCTCCCTCCCTTCCCCCAGGCTGTTGCTAAATTGAGAAAGTGTTCTCAGTCAACTTATAACAGTTAAACTTAAAAAACAAAAAATGTAGCTGGCAGGCATTAGCGACGGCACAAACACTGTAATATGCCCACTGCCTTTGGGGTGGTTTAATTTCATAGATATAATTGAACTACATAGCTAAAATGTGTATCTGTATGGTTAATGGTATTTTTGTCCCATTTGGGACAATATTGTAAAAAAAAAGCACAATATTGTAAACATATCTGCCTAATGTCTATTTGTGCTATTGACTGGTGTAAGCAATTGTTATGTTCAAGTGCCTATTGTGGTGCTTGGGTCCGCTCTGCACCTCTGCCCAGGGAGAGTGCATCACTCTCCAAAAGTTCAACACAATAGACAACGCATCTGGGAGGCAACCCTGCTACAGGTGGTTCAGCACATGGGAGAAACAGAGAGAATGTCACACAATCTTCTGGTTAAGACAGGGAGTGTCAGCCCTGCCCCTACACTGCTGCCTCCCCTCAGCACTGATGGGGAGCTTTACAAAAAGTGTACAGTGTTCTCTAATCAATGAGCAATCCCTGGCTGAGCAGTAACTGTGTGTTTCTGTTTCTCACTGTGCAGACCACAAAAGACAAGCAAATGGCAGCATATAAGCCTGAAGACTAGAGAGCTTTTTGTTTTTATATTGTTCTGTTTATGGTCGGTGACTGTTTGAGGTCATTTGTGTTTGTTTTGTCGAGGTCTGTTGCCTAATAAAACACATTCAGGGTGTAAAAACAACACTCCCTGGTCTCCGTTCTGTGCCCCTTACACTGTTTGATGTGTAAAATTGTGTAAGTCACTCTAGATAATAGTGTCCGCTAAATGACTAAGATTTTTCATAAAGAATGTAAATGCAGTGCATAGTAATTTATTTACTTTTTTTTACGGTTGTTTTGTGCCGGAAAGCCATCCAATAGATATCACACTGCTCATTCAACACAAAAGCATTGTTATGCTACATACGCATGTGCGACAAATTATACATTTGACAACTGTACAACCTTAATTGAGTTTTACAGGCACCTGACCTCCACACAGGAATTTGCTCAAAAGAGACATGTAGAGTGTGCCTGACTATTTACCCATCTAGCCTGGGCAGTGCTGTACCAGTTTGCACCATCAATACCTGAAATGCTATGACCGGGATTTAAACTGGCCTCTGTGACTTACAGCAGCACTAAACACCTTTACAATTATTTATTTTACTATACTAAAAATACTAATATTTTTACTTTTTTATGTTACTTATTCCTAACACTGCTGTAAAACTAAGACTACTGTATTTTTTTCTGACTCTAATCATCATCTGACATGTCTACTTATTTGAAACAAAGAACAGTATGCCATTATCAAACATCTAACAATTAGTCCCTCCATTACGTCAGGTCTTGCAACTGACAATTATACCTGACCTTTATAGCACAGTACCAGCACTGATCTAGCAGAAAAGGTTATCCTATGTCAACTTACCATTGATATCTCCAGCATGCTTGGGCGAATCCACAGTTAACATGTACCTCCGAAATGGCATTAGTTTCTGTAAATGGCATGCTTCTTTAGATCAGAAAGAATGCACTATGTAGAAAGTAGGATGCTGTTTGGGATCTGGTGATCATTGATGTACCGTAGTTAAGCCGGATGCATGAGAAACAATTGCCATTTAAACTGTCAACATATTATTTCGATGATATGACTTGTCATGCTGCATTAGTCATTATCAGTCTGCTTTCGGTATGTTATACATTCCCTAAGATTACTTGACTGGACTGTATGGCAAAATAAATCTGGAAGTGCAATTCAGCCAAAGGCAGATCATCGCTTTCTTGACTCAAACTCTTTGCAACCTCCAAGTTTTCTTAACATGGACATTGTATTTATGGCCTATTTTGAACCAGAGGGCACAAGTGGCATGCAGAGATAAAAATGTCAGTTTGAAAGCAACATCTATCCAATAGAATTATTAAAAAGAACACAGAAACCTTGATGATAGTACAAAAAAGGTTTTCATAAGGAATATATTACTAGCTCTCAACATTTATGAGTGGCCACTTGACTTTTTCCAAGAGATGTTTATCCATCTTGAGATATTTTCTAATGTTATCCTTACCTCTTAAGAAATGCCAGGATCTTACTTATATCTTCATAATAATGAACAGTGTCTTATTGTAATCCTATATGATTGAAAATCCTGTCATTTTTACATGGTATTTCATGAAAAAAGCCACACAGAAAATGTGCTGTCATAATGTGCTGTTTTTTATTATGTCATTAAAATTGGATTTTCTAGGGTTTGCAATTTGGGTCTAAAAGAGAATGTGATAGCTACAATGACCTTACAATCAATACATTAATGTGCTCTAAGAGCTTTGCAAGAGAAAATACATCTTCATTCTTCCACAATAACATGCAAATACACTTTGGGTCACATGAAGCTCAGCAACTGTGCCTGTCGATGTGTGAGGTGATTTTTCATGGACTTTTCATGCCATTTCAGGCATAGAGCTTTAATGTACTGAAAAAAAGTCAAAAATTGCCCTATCCATGTTTCAAATGGTTTCCTATTTCCTGCACAGACAAGAGAATGTCTTCACACTCATTGCACTTTCTTCAAATTTTGCTGCCTTAATATTGGTACAATTTGTTTTCTTTCTCTAGATCTACAAAACCCTCTCCACATATTTAAACTCAAAGAAAATGTGTTCAACATGTTCATTATATAAAGAAATGCAAATAAAGGATTTAATGACTGCTTGTACAAACTCCAGACTAATTTTTCAGTGAAAGCAACTTTTACAACCTTTAAAGCAGTTTTGGAAAATTATACTACCAACTTTCCACAACAATATATTCATGTACCGTTTATTATATTTAAACATCTCTACATTGTATATGCAGATCTAAAATAGGATCGAGACTGGACCAAATATTCAGTGGGACAATTGTTCCATAGAAGAAATAAAATATCCAAACATAGGTTAGGCAGTTTGTCATTTTTAAAATAAATGAGAAAAAAGCCTGTCATAATTTTATTTTTATTTTTCAATGGGGTCAGATGGCGCAGGGGTTAGGGAGTGAGACTTGTAATCTGGATATGAGCATGTACTAAATGACTTAAATATATAATAAATCAGACCATTATGTATAAGAAACTGCATAATGGCCATTTAAAGGGAAGCTATGATGAATATCCATAATTTATCTATGTTCCTAAATTGTTTGAAGTAATTATTTGACTCTCTCATCAGGCAGCTCTCTCACTCAGGGAGAGCAGGGTAAAGCTAGTGCGAGTGCTACGTTGATAGGTTTTACATAGTTCACATTGAGGTTGTGGTTGATATCATTCAAGGTTGTTGGACAAGGAATGTGTTCTGGTCCAATGCATTTCTCATCCTACTTGAGCGTGCTATTTAATGGAGGAAAAGACCATCTTGGCAAAACATGCATCATAGGACATGTCTAAATCTTTGACTCTGTCGTCTGTGTAGTTGTCACGCTGAGGCAAGGCCAGAAACGCAAATTGGACATCACAAAATTGGAAGAGGGTTAGAAATAGTGAATAAAATATCAAGCGTCTACTATCAAAGGGAACAGGACACATTTATGAAAAGGAACTGATCAGAACATGCTATAGCTGGGTACGAATGCAGAGGTACACTTAACTTTCCTCTAGGAAGCTGTCTCCTCTGCAAAGCCATCAGCAGACACACTCATATCAGTAAAGGATCATTAGAGCTGGAATCCAACTGTAGAAAGGGGATTTTTGCAACATTAATTTTAACACTCCCAATCCAGTAAATAATATTCTAGTTATAGCCTTTAGTGCTTTACAAAAAGAACACTTAGGAACTAAATTGCATTTTGCTCCAAGGCTGCATTGGAGAATCTAGGGGCTAAATGAAGGGCTATGTAAATGAAAGTTAAATGACACAACTTAATCATCCTATGTCCTCTGTCACACAATCAAAAGGTAAGCCTTATTATGATAAACCTGATTAGGTGTAGGAAATTGTTAGTCTTTTTTCAGTTAATCGATCTCTTTCTATTCATTGTATTCATAGATGCTGTAAAGTGGACACTGGAATGTCATTCTTATTTATAAGAGAAGAATTTCATTATTGGTACACAGTCACAAATATATGTTATAACAAAGTGAATATTCCTCAAATCTGTCATGATTAATTCATTCTAACAGGCCCACTAAAGTCTGACTCCTATCTATTTGGCCATTCACACTTATGTACCTAACATTTAGACATTGTCATTTCTAGTGACAAACTAGTACCCACATTAATACTTTCACTTCAGGATAAATCTCACATGTGTTACCTTCATTTTGATACCAAGAGTATGTTTATAGCCCTTGTAGTTTTGGAGATATTCTCCATTAGATTTGGGCATGTGTTCTTTTTTCAACAGTAGAAAAAACTCCTAGTGATGAAGAGGTTAAAAGAAACTACTGGTAAATCCCTCCTCCCATTCAAAAAAGCTGTTGGCATTGCTAGCATACAGAAATGTGTCAAAAGTCAGAGTCCAAATATTTTTTTCATAATTTGTAAAAGTTATAAGTATAAAGGCATTTTAAAGGTCCCACGGCATGCTTATTTTGGATGCTTTTATATTGGCCTTAGTGATCCCTTAATACTGTATTTGAAGTCTCTTTCTGAAATTTAGCCTTGGTGGAGAAGTACAGCCACTACAAGCCAGTCCCACCATGAGCTTTCCTTAGGACGTGCTTTTTCTGTGTCTGTAGCTTTAAATGCTAATGAGGAAGAGAAAGGCGGGGTAAGGCGGAGGGTGGGGGTGTGGCATTGAATAGCTTGGGGCTACGGCACAATGCGTTAATGTTTACAGTGAATGTATCGCAATGGTTCGTAGACACGCAGAATCTGATCCGGATGAAGCACATGAAGAAGTTGCTACTCAGCGTCTACAGCAGGACGTCTCCGAATGGTTAGTTTAAAATATTGTGTTACAGTTATTATCATCATGTAGCTAACACTAGCCTACTTTTTTGGAGAAGTCATATTGCTCTAATTTGAAATTGTTCTAAAGCTATATTAGCATTTATATCAGTAATCTTTGTAGTTTAGAGAAGACTGTACTCTGGCTCATTTTTTTATGACAAAGTTCTCCATGTCCACGTATAATGAAGTCATGTTACAAATAACCAATGATTTATTCCTGAAGAATGACCTCTACTTACCACCTGTTTGTCCACTGTCTTATATGCACCTGTATATGTATAAATATTTGTAAATAATCAGCTATAGACACTAGCCAGCACCACTATATAAGTCAGACCTCTGCTATTATTTACCTTTTTGGATAGGTGCCGTTGTGGAAAATTTGCTACCATGCCCACAGAATCTGAGAGAATTTGCTGTTTGGAAATTCCTCAGGTAGCATTTTCAACACTAAATTGGAAACTACTTCAAGCACGAATTGTGCTTAAAAACAACACTTACCATCTCTAATTAGGTTACTAAAAGATTGAGGTTGAAGAACAGCTCAAATATATGTTTTGTTTGACCATCCTGGATTGGAGCCTGCCTGCCTGCCTGAATATCTACTCTCTGCAGAATGCTGGCCAAATATGCAGAGCTACGGTCCTTTACATTTGAGATGCATACACCAGTAAGTTATGCTTTGTTACAGAAGTTAATTAAATAATAAAGTATTTTCTTGAGTCTTAAATGTTTATTTCAATAACAAATATTGTGCCTAATTTCATTCAATAGTGTAGACAGTGTCAAGATTTATTTACATCAGAGGGGGAAAAAAAACTATAAAAAAGCATTGAAGATGATCCATAGGAGCATATGAATATTTATTTAGATAACAACAATAAACAATAAAAAAATAACAATAACACAAACCAATGATGAATCTCGACAAGACTAAATATGAGAATCAATTGTTCAGTTGCTACAGGTATCTCTCCTATCGTTCATTTGTGAGCTTGTGATAGGGCCTCCTGGGACGCAGAATCTGTGTCGTTATTCCAGTTTCCGCCTGTGCATCCGCCCAGAGTTTCCTGATGACGAAGGCCACTACGTAGGGTTTAAACTGCCCCCCTGTTTGAACCTTGACACAAAGCTGGCAATGACATCCTCCTTGTCCGGCTTCATATACTGCGCTGATAGGTCCTCTAGGACAGGGATGGCCAACAGCGCATTGATGTATGGGGTAGGGTTGACAAAGACATTCTCAAAAATAAGGTCAATCATGTCAGCAACAACCTGTATCATGGAACACAAGCACATCATTTTTTGTTATTGGCAGTTTTTTTTTACTGTGTTTTTGTATTTAATCTATTTTTAATCAAGAGAAATACATTTTAGAATTCTAAAATATGTGTTTGAATTTATTTGAACCCTTACCAATGGTTGGGTGTGTCTTCTGAGTTTTAGCTCTGCACTCTCCCTTCCTAGCCTTGGGAAATTAGATTTTGAAGAGTGGTATACCTTCCTCCGTTTCGGCCTGTGGTCGGTCTGCATTTTCATGATAATGCATGGCAGCCAGGTAGAATCTGGAAGTACAAGACAAACGTGCTAATATTGACAGACATTTTACGCTAAGTATTTTCCAAAGTATTGTATAAACACTTTCTTTTACCTGCACAGCATTCCAATAAAGGGGAAAACAACATTCTTTGGGGCAAAACAAAGGATGATGGCATGGAAAGCCTCCAACAATAATGGTGGTGGTGGAGGCTCAGTTTTGCTACATCCTTCAGCGTTCTTTTGTTTGTCAGCAACTTCTCCAACTTGTAGAAAGCTGGAGTTGCTGCAGACAATAACAAAATATCATATTAGAAAACAACACAGTACAGAATATTACAACAATGATCTTTGATAGATTTCTGAAAGGGACTAAATAACTATATGTAGTTTTCGACATGTAATGAAAGTAAAGATAAATTCCAGAATAATTACTAACTACATCAAAATTAAATGTATGGAAGGTGGCAAGTGCATACCTTCACTTCTTAAGTGGGGCCGCAGTCTTTAAGGATAGCTGTGTGCTTACAGTATGTGTTTTCAGATGGTCTGTCTGGCAGGCATCATCCCTTGAGAGAAGCAGCTGAATGTAAACACTTGATGTGCTGGCCCATCAGTTTATTATTTTTTCATATATTCCAGCTGCACATTGAAGATAGATGATAAGCATGTTTAGTGAATAACATTATTACATAAAAGTAAATCTATGAAAATATAAATTGATATCACATCATATTTTGTTTACATATTGTAAATTTCAAATCTTAAAAGTTCTTAATTTTTTTTTATTACAAATGCATCAAGCTCTGCAGAAACATAATTATATAAACAAAAACTGAGCAAATGCCATGCTTCACTCGTTTGCAAGCCAAGATGTCTCTCGAGGATAAAACAATAGTTGTGCGATTGTAGCTGACTTTCTCATGGGCGGGTCAAATTATCTTCGCGGGCAAAGCAGAGAAAGGGGAGGTAACCTTTCCCCTTATGACGACAGAAGGGGAAAATTTCAAAACAGCTCGTCTGAGCTTTCTTTTTCTCAAAGTCGGAGCAGAATACCCAGTGCTTGGTTTTTACCTATCGCCATTTCTAGCCACTGGGGGACCATAGTCAGGCTAGATTAACTAATATTAATGTTAAAAAACCTCATAAAGTGAAATTTTCATGCCATGGGACATTTAAGGGATACATTGTTTATTCCTTGGTGACTAGAGCGGGGAACTTACTGTAGGCCTATTTTTGGTGCTGGGCAAATGCGTTGTGTTTACATATGCTACAAGTAATTTAGGATGGACATAGAGATAGAAACAAGTTGTGTCTGTGTATTCATGCCATAGCTTCTGTTTCAGTATGGGTGCTGCCACTAAAGCATTTACAATGTGAAAGTTGTATGCTTAGCGCAGTCGCCTAAGTCACTGTTTCGCAGCACAGTTGTGTCATGGTGGCCAGGGTTTGTATCATGGTTGTGGCATTCCGATGATGCCCGGGCATCCAACAAATGGGGTGGAGCAAATAGGTGCAGTGCTGCACAGGGTAAAAGTGTGGATAGTAAGGTTAGGGAAAATTGTGACATCAATCTCTAGAGACTCCTACTGTGTAGATCTGGAACCTGAGAATTCAGTTGTGGGCCAAATGTCTCAGTGTCCTTATGCAAAGCACCTCATTGTATGTTATTCAAGGAAATGTCAATTTACTGTGAATTGCTGTGGATATGTGTCTGCTAACCAGAATGTAAAGGAGACAATTAGAAGAATAAGTGGACAAACCCCCCCCCAATTAAAAATAAAAATAGGATGTGTGGATTGTTCTTTGGGCACTGCAGTGTTACAACCCTTACGTAAAGTTAACAGGCTGAGGCATGATGCCCAGTGATGTTTAAAACCTGTATTTCCTTGGTTTGAATAAAGTAAATGTAGAACAGGAGTTGTAAACGTAAGTGTGTCATTATGATTTGCACAATTGAAGCCTGTTTTTATTTTCCTCAATATTTTGTAATTTGGTGCAACACCTTGTTGTGGATTTTTTTTTATACTGTTAATGCCATTTTGATTATTTCTCACTTTTTTTAGAAATACCAGTACCCCCTTTTATGCACCGAAGAAACACATTTGAGTAGTTAAACTTTCTCACACTCCATTCCTTCATTAAATTTTGTGGAAATAACCTGATAATGTTTTATTTGTAAGGTAATGTAAACTTTCTTTTAATTGAGTAAATATGGCAGGCATTTTATATATATCTCTAGAATGTGTTAATAAACCAAAGATGTTTCAAACAGTGTTACATATTGACAAGGGTTGTACATGTCTGAATATATTGACAGTCTAACATCAATGAGTTACTCAAGGAGCCATGTGATTGGGAGTTGCCATCCTATTATGCTTTGGAAATAGGAGAATCAATACATGATTAAATGAATTTCCGATATAACTTATTAATAGGTGTCATATGTTTAAAATGAGACCAAGGTCAGTGGTATATTTAATGAGTTTTTCATTTCTAAAATCAACATATTTTCATTAACGCTTATTGCCTACTTATTTGTCTTTACTTTTCTCTGAATCAATACCCCCTAGACAGGTATGCATTTTATTTTTAGATATGAAGCCACAAAGAAATTCATGATTCTCTGTCACAATGAGTGTAATATTTACAGAACAATCAAGAATGGAGCACGAACTGTGAGTGTGTTCTCAGAGATTGTCAGAGTACAATAACAATGAATGTAAATGTATTTCTTTTATTTTTTTGGAGGGGTAAGGCTTTTTTTAAGCACTCTTTCCATCTAGTGCATGTGCTGAGCTAGCTGAAGTGGTGTTAACTAGGATAAGTGGACCACACAGGGGCAATATAGTTCAATAAAGAAAGCTGGACCAGATGTTAATGATTATGGATTCACAGGCATGGTGTGGAATACATAAAGAGTGTACTTGAAGAGTGTACAACTTCACTCCTGGAACTTTTTAAATTTGCACAATGAAAATGTAGAATTCAGATTTACAGAGGTAAATCTTTGCTAAGTGAATTCCTACCCAGTTGTGATGAGTAACATCTGCTCACGCCTACAGAAAGTCTATTTTGTACAGGCTCTGTTCCAAATGGCACAATACCTTATTCCTTTGGTCCAGAGCCTTAAATATCAGGGACAATATTGATGAACCATAAAGTGAATAGGCTGCTATTTGGGAACCTAACATATAGTGTTATTATGTTAGTGTTATTATAGTTCAAGGCATATGTGCAGACACACAACAGTATTATAAAGAAGTAGAACTCAAACTTCTACTGAAGACGTAGAGTTATCTCGCAATTTTGTTGCAGCCTCACCTGAATGACACAATCAAAGGCTTGACAATGAGTAGAAAACATCATTCATGAATGAAGCGGTTTCAGAAGCACTGTTCTAGAATACTGTATTGTGACACTGGACTATCCCATCTCTTCATCATTGGATTATGTATTTAAAAGTAAATGCAGGGTAACATTTCCAATCACATTCATGATTAATACTGGATTGTCAAGACTTTCAAAACAGCACTATGGCGATCAGGAAAAATACCACCTAAATATGCTGAACACAAAGAGTATTATATGTAATATTGTCTGGATTAAAACTTTCTAGATTACAGGAACAATGACTGTTTACATATTCTTATGGTACCCGCCCCATACAGTACATCATCAGCTCAAAACAGTCACATTCATTGACCGTGGTCTTTCTCAATGCACACTGATGAAAGTATTTTCATACTGGTACCAACACGGGGTCAATCACTATTCACAAGACAAGGGTGTTCATATCACTAAAGTGAATGTGTCAATGTAACATGTGTTAACAGCACGTAGGCTAAAATGTCCTAAACACTGGTGTACTTTGAAGTTTTGTCTTTTGTGCTATTTCAAAGCGGGGGTGGTGTAAAGACGTTAATTATAAAATACTATCAGTTCCACCACCTTGACTCATATTCATTTTTCCCATGGTTGATTTTGATGTCCCCATCCTCTTCTCCTATACCCCTTGAACATTAAGGTTGCATACCAATCGTTTCCTTTTTAATACCCCTTTGAGATTTTAGATTAATATGGAGGCTACTATTAAACACAAAATGAGCCGGGTCAATATAGGTACGCAACATGTCTAAATTTGTACAGTATTTTGTTATTTACTTTTGCCATATGTGTCCTTCACTTGGTAAAGTACAGTCTTATGATGGTTTTAGGTTGACAACATCAGACCGTATTGACATGTTAAGTCCATAGGAACAGGTTATCATTTTCAGAATGAGACATATTTTCAAGTTGACACAGCAAAGTTTATACGTTAATGACTTATAAAGAGACCCTTTTCCACAGTTGAGCAACTCATTAGGTAACAAAACAGGTCATTGATTTTACAGCTTTGTCCAGGGATTTTATAGGACATAAGTGACTCTCATAAGATTTCACTACGGATCATTAAATCAGAGCTGTAGATGATCCCCCAAACATTTTACCCTCTATAACGACATAGTAGTTAAGACCCCTTTACACAGTGCTACAAACAGGAGGGGCATTTACTTTGACCTATGCATGGAATTAAAAATTACACTTCAATAACGTAGGATGCAGCAAAGTTCCGACTGAATTTTGCATTGTTATTAGTACACACTTTTGCTTTTTTATTCAGGGCTAATAAATGAAATCTAAACACTTGAAATACCATTGTCATTTAACCATTCATTAAGATGAGTTTCTGAGCATCATCATTTTTCTACAGCGTAGGATGAGTTCTCCTCACGCTAGCCTTTTAAAATAAATGTCATAATACATGAAAATGCTTTTAAACACTTTGCATATCTTAATGGAGGACTTTCTTAAGCGAGGCAGGCTAAGTGATGTAGATGTGTTGCTGGATTTTAGAGAGCAGAGGCAGATATACACATCCCCCAATTCATCTTTCCACATAACTGAAAACATTTGAATACACTGACAAAATGGCACATCAAACCATTGACAGGATAGTAGCTTCACTCCTATAATTACTATAAATCGGCAGCACATTCACCTACTCAGCCTGTTTTTATTCAATCCAGCTTCTAAATAGATAATGCATGCAGGTCCGTTTATCCCTGCAATTATAACAATGATTCTTTTCCTAAACAAAATCCATTGTAAACTGGTATGGAAAGCAGCTAGAGTATGCCCTAAAGCTTTACCCCTTTGTGGTTAGGTTGGCATGGATCTAAAATCAGTATGCAGCAGTCATCATGTCTACCGGTGGCTATGGGATGGCTTCAGCTTTGCCACAGCTAGTGAAATGTTAATAAGGTAAGATGTTTTCCCCAATCTATGGAGAAGGCTATGTAGAAGCATCCTCACCTGGTTGACATTTGCATATTTTATTTAACCTCTATAAAGAAAACTATTCACGTTCATCATCAAATCTACCGGTATTTCCACAGTAAACACCAATGCAAAAACAAGCTATGAGCCTAGACCTCAGCCAAATTGTTTCTTCATGCCGCCTACATTTTGAATGGCCACATCACATGATATATACGTGTCAATTTTATTTGCATGTTATACTATTCCAATTATTAACAAATATAGTGGGGATGCAAATTAAATTAGGAAAATAACAGAACATGGCTATTTATATATTGATACGTTTCTAGGTTACGTTATCTAAAATGGAAGATTTGCCAACAATTTTAACTTAATCCAGTTTAAGAAAGATTTGTCTTCCATCTGTGATGAAGTTTGGTCATGGCTTTGATGAAGACTCTTTTCAACAGCGCTTTTTTTCCGGAAATGTGAGTCTAAAATGATTGTTCTGTAGGGTGCCTTGGTAGATGATTATCTCAACAATCATAGCCAGTTAAACAGGGTGCCAGCTGGTACACTTGTGTGCATGTGTGAGATATTTTTTAACAGTTAGTAGTAAAAAATGTGTGCCAGACAGACGTACAGCATGTTACAGGGGGTGCCAGCCTGACAGACTGGCTGTGTGAAATATATATTTTTTTGTGTTGACTGTTGTTACTGTTTTTATTTTTCAATTTCATTTATTTATTTCTTCAAAGGGTGAAGATGTCAACAGATTGCTTCGCTGCGACCCCCTAGTCTGAGTAGGCCTGTTAATTAGGTCGCCACATATGGGCATGAGGACGCAACAAGGCGGAACATGAAAAGGATCTGACAATCAGGTCAAGTACACAACTTCCTTTTAGCAAATGATACGATAATACATGTATATTTAGTTGAACTGCTATGGTCACTGGCCACATGGTTATTGGCCACATAAAGCTACAGTGGTCTGACAGCTGATGAGAAGACCAGTATATATATCAAATACTTTTGTGGGTTACCTTTCAAGCACTGTTTAAAAAATTATATTAATTAAGAATGTACTGGTTTTGTGCTGCTTATGACCATAACTGTCATAATCAAAGGAAGCAACACGGAATGAAAAAAGCATTTTGTAAACCTCCTCACAAAAATAACATAGAGAACAAACTGAAAAGCAGTAAATTGGTGCGTCTCGAGTTCAGAAAAGTTTGAAATGTCCATCTCATAGAGTTTACACTTGAGTAACACACAGGAAAGAAGTCACATCAGAGTCACCAACAGACATCTCTACAGGAAGCCTTATCTAACTCTCTCTGTGGCTCTCCTATTCATTATCTTTTGTCAATTACTTAGATTTGGGCCTGTGCTTGATGAGGCGGGAGCTCCTCTGTCCAGTGCGATTAGGTGTTTCATGTGTGTGTGGGTGTGTGCGTGCGGGCTGGTGTTGCCAGTAGCCTCGCTAGCTGGTGTTGTACACACTGCGGTCGTAGTGCCACTCACAGCAGTTATTCACTGGAACTGGGAGATAGCATCTAAATGATTGTCAGATCCATGGCTCCTGTTTAGTGCAGCCATTATTTTTTATTCTGTCAGAAATGTCACTTTGAATCTAGGACCACGGCAGAGTGAGTGTTGTCCCCTGCAGCAAAATGAACAGAGGGGCAGCTAGGCTTGTCCTTCCTCCCTGAACTATACTAGAAATGGAGGCTACTGCTCATCTCCAAAACAGACAAGATGTGGCAGTTCTGTGTATACTTCTTTGATACAAGTTGTACAGTTACATTAAATCCCTTTTATTTACTTTCACTATTTAATAAATAACTAAATGTTTGGACATTAAAACTGTAATTTGCAGACACAAGGGTATAAAATTTAACAAATTTTCTGTCAATTCCACCCTATTCATCTTGTGTGTATCACCTTGCCAAATTAACAGCAAATCCCAGCAGGTTTGGGAGAGGTCATTGAAAGCACACCCCGCAAGTTCTTCTTCTCATCTAACTGCTCTCCCAACCAGGAGGTTAGCCGTAACCAATGGATTTTGTAGATAAGTACACATGCAGCTAAAACTCACAATAACCTTGGAAGCACCTGACGCACCACCATGAATTGCTAGAGTGTAACCTTTGTATGGTATCCCCATTCAACCATCACTTTTCTCTGAGACTGGTGCACAACTCCAGAGCCCCCTACTCATCTTTCTAAGAAGTGTATATAACACAGCAACAGTGCCACAGCTACCAAGAACCCTTTCCTGGTCAAAAAAGTGGACATATGTGTGTAAATAAATCTACTCGCAAAATATCAATAATGACTTGATTGATGCCAAAACCTATAGGCATCTACAGCAAATTGGATAATACAGAATAATAATTGCAATGGTGGATACCGATGTTACAATTCAGTCAAAAAGATTACGCAATCGAAGTGTACATTCTTTTTTAAACCCATAACTTGATTTTAATCCGATTGAGCATGCTTTCGAAAAATGAAAAGACAATGAAAAAAAGCCACAGAAACAAGCATGAAGATGGCTGGAGTACAGGCTTGGCAGAGCATCACCAGGGAACATATCCAGCTAAAATCTCCAATCATTCATTTCATACAAAGTCTAACCAAATGGTTCATCTGATAAGGATCGCATACTCAAATTAAATCTGACTATCTGCACTTCAGCTACATTGCCGTTACATAATTTCAAATCAGAAGCCATGAAAAACAGAACAAACATTTTTTTTTTTACTCATGTCCATACACTTTTAGAGATTACTTAAATATTCCAAAAGATATTGACGATTATGGCATAAAAGGTTGTTCTCTACTAGAATGTTTTAGATTGACTGACTCCTATATAGAAGAGCTTGCTTGCAAATTATGTGACCCATCTGCCAGGTGTTTGAGTCAACATTTGCTATTTAAGTTATATTTACTGTAGCTATATCCTGCCCCTTTAAGAATCACTATGTTCCAGCTATTTGGTTCCTCTACATTGATTCATCCTTTGAATTACTTGACCCCAAGGCAGAGCTTGCAGCTAAGCCTGTGTCAATCATTATTGGGTCGTATTGACTTCCATTGTGAGAGTGGACTCCTCCAGGGTTTGTTGACTCTGACAGCAGGGGGAAAAGTCAAGATAGTTGTTCAATATTGTAGCACGACATAGAAACGTTGCCTCCATATTGCATTCCCTACTTAATCACCCGCACACCAGATATACAGTTCGCGATGAGTGGGTGTGTTTGTCCGTCCTCTATTTAACCACACGGAATAAGGTCTGAAGTTTTCCACAGTCTTTCGAGGTTGGATTAAGACTACCTTTTTTAGAAGATTGTTGTAAAAAAATTAAAACACTTGCCATGCAAGTAAACGTGTTGCCCTGGTGGCCTTTAGTTAATTGACATATTTTGTCATGAAGTATCAATTTGAATGTCATTGAATAGTAGCCATCTGCATTGCAGACACATCTCCTGAGGAGACATCCCCCACCCCTCCTCTCAGGATGTCAGCAAGGTGTCCTTTAGATATACCAACCTTCGCCTGGGGTTATTAAAGATCCTGTCAGCTTACATCTTCCAGGACCAATAATTAAAATGGAAAGATAAAGCTGGGGCTAATGAACTAGAGCTACATGATTATTTCATCAATAAGTACAGCATGTGTCTGCATGACTATTTTTGTACAAATTACTGCAATGCCTGCACTTCTTGATTTGTGTCAATAATTCTACTCACAAAGTACGGTAAGTAATCAATGATTTTGTGATTGATCCCAAAACCTTCACTCATCTACAGAAGATAGAATAATACCAACTAAAGTGGTGGATACTAATGTTATAATTCAGTCCAAAACATTATGTCAGTGAAACTTACCTAATAAATAATTTCCTTTCGGTGATGTGTACTTCATTTCAACTAGCAATAAAGTCACCTGGGATTCAGCAGAGTGTACTGGATTCAGGCATTCAATAACAGACAGGATATAATTTGCTTAAATGTCTTGAGAAAACCAACATGCCAGTACTGATGAATATTGACATTACAATCTGAGCATACAATCATAAAATATCATTTTTGTTGAACTGAATTCCAGTCTAACTGTTTTTTTTTTACTGTATAGCTCTCTTCAGAGAACAAACTTTCATCTAAGAATGGGTAACTCTTACAAATTTTGTTCTGAATGGAAATATTATGTTTTTGAGTTATAGGCAAACGCATTTATTAAATAATGTATTTTCAACTTTGCAGCGAAATTTCATATTTGGGGGATTTTAATACAAAATTGATGTTTTCGATATCTTCACAATCTTGACATAAGAGCACACTAAAGCAGATGCTCCTATTTCACTCTAGGGAGGACCCTGTATAATGCACACTCCCTTTCGAGATATAAGTATTTAATATTCATTAATATTATAGCAAAATGGGGTGTAACTGTTGTAATCCATTCAGAACATTTGATCCAGCCCCAAAAGTAATATTTATTGATGGATTTCTTTTGTGCTGGATTGAGCATGTTTTAAAACTTTGAAGGTGAAAGCTTAAATTGAGGGTGTGATTTACTCTTCTAATCTATTGCTTATGGTCTACTTACATGCTCTCAACATTAATCCAAAAAAAACTATGATTTGTATTATCATTATTATGAAACATCATTACAATTATACCTTATGTAATGTTTCTATAATAAAAGTACAATTGACTGTGGGTCACTGACTCTTTTACACATGTAAAGCAGCATCAATCCAGCTCCTTTTTCTGGTAATTCCAAAGGTTTGCTTTCTGTTGGGGCTCTGGGACATACCTGATTTGAAGGGTAAATATATATATATATATATACACTGTGTGCACAATTATTAGCAAGTTGTATTCTTGAGGATTCATTATTATTGAACAACTACAGTGCTCTTAGTCAATCCAAAATGTAAATACACCACAAACTTGAATAGTTGAGAAAGTAAAAGTGAGGTCTTGGCTTTATTCGGAAGTTTGTCATGGAGTCCTGTCAGTTTCTTGATCTGGTGACGATCAACTTTTTATGCAGCAGCATCCACAGACACTGTTCAGAGAGGTGTGTTTTCCTTCATTGTAAATCGACCGTTTAAGAAGGGACCACAAGTTCTCAATAGGGTTTAGGTCAGGTGAGGAAGGGGGCCATGTCATAATTCTTTCATGCCTTTTTGCCTAGTCACAAAGTGGAGTACTTTGATGCAGGCAATGGAGCATTGTCCTACATAAAAATCATGGTCTTATTATAAGACCAAAACTTTTTCCTGTACCACTGCTTAAATAAAGTGTCTTCTAAAACCTGTCAGTAGGTTTAGGAGTTGAGTTTGGGTCCATTTTCAACCCGAAAAGGTCCAACTAGCTCATCTTTAATAATACCAGCCCATACCAGTAGCCCACCTACACCTTGCTGGCATCTGAGTCAACGTGGAGCTCTGTAACTGATCCAGCCACGTGACCATCCATCCGCTCCGTCAAGCGTCACTCTCATCAGTCTCTAAAACCATTGAAAAATCTTTCTTCAGATATTTCTTGGCCCAGTCTCGATGTATCTTGTTTAGTGGTGGTCGGGTTTCAGCCTATCTTACCTTGGCCACTTCTATGAGCACTGAACACCTTGTCCTTCTGGGCACTCCAGGTAGTTTGTAGTTCTGGAATATAACAGCACTGGATGATAATGGGTTCCTGGTAGCTTCACGGTTGAGTCTTCTGAAATCTTTGGCAGTTAATTTGCAGAACGTTTGATGGTTCTCTGATCATGCCCCAATATCTAAGTAATACATTTGCTGCATCCCTCTGAATTACCATTTTTTTACTTTCTGATAAATCTTTTTTGGCCTATTTTGCCTGAGGATCAGAAATTGCCTAATAATTATGCACACCTTGTTATAGGGTGTTGATGTCCTCAGGACACACCCTCCCTCATTACACAAATACACATTACATTGCCTGATATGTTTAAATCCAATAAGCATTCCAGTTTATACAGCTTGAAGTTGGAATATATGCAAAATAATGATGATATGGTCAAAATACTTAATTGTAATGTGTATATATATATTGTTGGACCACACAGGCCAGCCTTCGCTACCTACGTTCATCAATGAACCTTGGCTGCCTGTGAACCTGTCGCTGGTTCACTGCTTTTCCTTCCTTGGACTACTTTTGATAGGTACTGACCACTGCAGACCAGGAATACCCTACAAGAGCTCCAGTTAAGGAGATGCTTTGACCAAGTTGTCTAGACATCACAATTTGGCCTTTGTCAATGTCGCTCAAATCCTTACAATTGCCCATTTTCCTTGCTTCTAACAAAACAACTTTCAGGACAAAATATTAAATATAAAACTTGCTGTTTTATATAAAAAGTGTAAAGTGTAAGGATTTGAGAGACTTGTTTGCCTTACTTTTGTTTGCGGCATAAATTCAACAAGGTGCTGGAAACACTGCTTTTTAGTCCATATTCAAATTATTGCATCATACAGTTGCTACAGATTTGGCGACTGCACATCCATGATGTGAATCTTCTGTTCATTCACATCAAAAAAGGGGCTCAATTGACATTTGGTGAATGTCGAGGCCATTTGAGTACAGTGGACTCACGGTCATATTTAAGAAACCAGTTTGAGATTAAGTGGCTTTGTGAAATGGTGCGTTAACCTGCTGCCAGTTGAACAGGTGTACCTAAATAAGTGGCCATGAGTGTATATATGTATTTGTTTTTTCTGTCCTCATGTCACAAGGTAGGAATAAAGAGGCAGCAGACATATGCAGGGTAACAGGTATGTAATAGTTATATCTATTGAGACTGCAAGCAAAAAAGAAAAGATCCAATTAATCCTCCCAAGAGTAAAAAACTGTGCCAAACGTGCAGATAGTAATACAATCAATGTAAGCAGCAGGAACACAGCATACATGTATGAACATGTCGACACATGAGTTGACAATGACCAGCAATTCCAGGGATAGAATGGGGAAAAATTATAGGTGGAGTCGGTGATGAAGGGATCTGTGGCAGTTGTATCTAATTAGTAACGAGGGCTGAGTGTGTTGAGAACTGTTAGTACTCTTGGGAACTGGAGTGGAAGAGGGGCAGGATGAGTCGTGACAGTACCCCTTCCCTTGAGGAGCAGCTCCAGCAGCTAAAGACAGATGGGCTGGGTGACCTCTGGGACAAGGAGCAGGCCGATCAGGATGACGACAGTGATACTCTTGAAGAACAGGGTCCATGATGTCCACAGAAGTGACCCAGTACCATTCCTCAGGATTGTAGCCCTCCCAATCTACCCGATATTGTAGTCTCCTACTTCAATGTCTACAGTCCAGAGAGGGCTTTGACAGCTTAGGTGTATTCCTGTACCAACATCCAAAGGAGGAGTAGCCATGACCGTGGGGGTTGTCAGTAGCCAGGGGTCCGGTCACTACTGGTCTAAGAAGGGAGACATTAAAAGGAGACACACAATAAGTAATAGGGAGCTGTAGATGGTAGCTGATGTCAGTTATTCTTCTAAGGACTTTAAAGGGCCAACAAATCGGGGTGCCAACTTGCAGCAGGGCAGGCGAAATGGCGAGTTATGAGCAGATAACCACACCCGATTATTAGGGTGGAATATAGGAGCAGCACTCCGATGACGGTCGGCCAGGAGACTGTGTCTGTCCACTGCTTGCTGAAGATGTACATGGGCCCCATTCCAGGTGGCCTCTGCACCCTTGAACCACTTGTCTTTTGCAAGAACCTGAGTAGAACCTGGGTGCCAGGGGGCCAGTGCTGGATGGTAGCCTAGAACACATTGAAAATCTGTTATATTGGTAGATGAGGAATTATTTGTACATTCTGCCCAAGGAAGCATGGAAGCCAATTCTACAGGCTGGTTCCTACAGTAAATGCATAGGAAACGCGCAATCTTCTGGTCTATTCTTTCTTCCTGTCCATTGGCTTTAGGATGGAATCCTGCGGTGGCACTGGCTGTGATTAAATTTTTTTTCAGAAAAGCCGTCCAGAACCGGGAGGTGAACTTGAAGCACGGTCCAACACAATGTACTCTGATACATGATAGTGTGCGTCAAAGAGCTTCTGCTGTTTGCTGGGCTTTAAAAAGACTAGGGAATGGGAGAAGCCTACAGGATTTTGAAAAGCAGTCAGCGACAACCAAAACAGTGGTACAACCGTCTAAAATGGTCTGTGAAGAAGTCCAAGGATAGATGGCTCCATGGATGCTAAGGAATGGGTAGCGGTTGTAGCTTAACTTATGGTAGGTACTGCAGAGCTTTACTTTGGGAGCAGGATCTGAGTGTTTATGGATAGGAGCAGTGGTGAAGTGCCTCTTGAGGTGTTGGAATGCCTCAGCTCCCTTTGTCCAGAAATGCCTTTACGGACTACCCTGGAGAAGAGACGTGAGGGGGGCTACTACAGACCTGGAATTTCTAATAAAGCCCTGGTAATAGTTGGCAAATCCAATCCCGCCTCCACTTTAATGAAAGCGGAAAAATTTAACTAAATAGTAATAATATTTCAATTCCCGGCACACACGTGGATTTTAAATTAAAAAGCCTTTAATGTGCTTGGCTGTTTCCAGGAAAAAAATCAAGAATATATATACTGTATAGTAAGACAGGGCCTAAACCCCATGACAAACTTAAATAGAATATCATTAATACCTATTTCAATGTAAAAAATAAGGTGCAAATAATATGCAATTTTGTATAAAATCCCACATTGTACTAAGCATCTCAAACAGGGTTGAGAAAGGAAAACAAAATCCTTCTGAAAATGTTAATATTGTTAACATTGTCTAATGAAAATACTAAAAGCTAGTTAAGTGCATGTCGAAACATGGCCGGTGGATAACCAAGGAAGCTCGGCCAGACGTACAGGGGTTACAGGCAGGTTTCCAGAGTAGCTGATTATTGTCAAAGGAAGGTTCTGGTAATATAGACACAGAGAACTGGAGTTAGTACAAAACAAAAAATCAAACCATAAGGGCATAGTACTCAGACTAGCTTTAAAAGACTAAAATTAACAAACTGCTCTGCACTCAGACAGGCGGGTACAAGGAATACGGCACAGTACAATAATCCAGCAAGGACTGATCGCTGTCAACTCCCTTATGTAGGGAGAGTAGCAATTAGCCCAGGTGTGGCAGGACAGCAGGTGCAGGTGATGATAGTAGATTGGAACTGGTGCTCAGGGACGGGTGGCTTCATGTGAACGGGGATAATGGGGACTGGACCAGGAACGAACAAACACACACTGAACAGACCAGACACACACACAATTGAACCAGAAAGGGGGGGAAGATACAAAAGGAGAAGGGAAGACAGCTCATGAGGGCGGAACCGTGACACAGCTGACTGACAAGACAATCTATTGGTGGAAACATAAACACATCAATGGAGTCGTGGGAAATTGAAGCCACCAACTCAGGCTCCAAAAGTGGGGACACTGTTACAATTTAAAGGAACATATTCTTACATACATGATATTTGCTCTGCTACAATATATCTGCCTGCCTTAATTAGTGTGAAAAGTATATTTGAATGCTATGCTAAACCCAGTCTGATATTTGTTCTGTTCCATCTCTTTGTCCGCTGCCATTGCCCAATCGCGCTTCAAACACATAATAAGTTTTGAATCAAAAAGTGTGTGTGTAAATCATATAAAAAACATGATTTTCATGCACACCACGACCTCAAGTGGGACTGTTCCACATGGCAAGGTAGATCATCTGATTTATCTATCCCAAACCCCAGGCAACGCTATGCCAATTTGTGTTGTCTTGCAGGTGATTCCGGGCAAAGTCGGAAAAGTCATAGTCAGGCTTAAACCACTGACTATCATGAAATAGTTTGTTTTGCAAGGCAGCGACTTAGCCCACTATGCCTCACAGACCCCTATTTTGTATTCCACATTTGTAGTTTATTTTTATTACAATTAGTGGCCACCAGGTATCATTGGTGAGCACAATAATTCTTGCTTCAAAGCTGTTTATAATTTGACTTGCTTATATACAGTGACTTGCGAAAGTATTCGGCTCCCTTGAACTTTTCAACCTTTTGCCACATTTCAGGCTTCAAACATAAAGATATAAAACTGTAATTTTTTTGTGAAGAATCAACAACAAATGGGACACAATCATGAATTTTTTTGATATTTCAAACTTTTTTAACGAATAAAAAACGGAAAAATTGGGTGTGCAAAATTATTCAGCCCTCTGAAGTTAATACTTTGTAGCTCCACCTTTTGCTGCGATTACAGCTGTAAGTCGCTTGGGGTATGTCTCTATCAGTTTTGCACATCGAGAGACTGAAATTTTTGCTCAGTGAGGTTGGATGGAGAGCGTTTGTGAACAGCAGTTTTCAGTTCTTTCCACAGATTCTCGATTGGATTCAGGTCTGGACTTTTACTTGACCATTCTAATACCTGGATATGTTCATTTGTGAACCATTCCATTGTAGATTTTGCTTTATGTTTTGGATCATTGTCTTGCTGGAAGACAAATCTCAGTCTCAGGTCTTTTGCAGACTCCATCAGGTTTTCTTCCAGAATGGTCCTGTATTTGGCTCCATCCATCTTCCCATCAATTTTAGCCATCTTCCCTGTTCCTGCTGAAGAAAAGCAGGCCCAAACCATGATGCTGCCACCGCCATGTTTGACAGTAGGGATGGTGTGTTCAGGGTGATGAGCTGTGTTGCTTTTAGTCAAAGTCAAAGTTGTTTATTTATCAAATGCATTTAATAACATACATCATCCTATGCAGAGAAATTTCTTTTGACATGGCACGGCGATTCTATGCAGTGGGCTTATAAACAAGAATTACAACAATATAAGAATTTTAAAATAATAATGACAATAGTAATAATAATAATAAAATGCTATGTACTGAGCAGTGGTCTGGGAAATGTACAACAGTAGAAGTAGTAAATATTATATATTTGGCATGGAAAATTGCTTTTAAGGTACATTTGAATTCTGCTACATCAGATGTAGAGAGCATAAAGTGACCAGAGAGTGT
>JACXGM010002860.1:15187-44683 GCA_016801145.1 Umbra pygmaea | reverse complement strand
GCTATGCGCTCCTTCTCAGCTTTTTCTTTGGCTATGCGCTCCTTCTCAGCTTTTTCTTTGGCTATGCGCTCCTTCTCAGCTTTTTCTTTGGCTATGCGCTCCTTCTCAGCTTTTTCTTTGGCTATGCGCTCCTTCTCTATTTTCTCCTTCTCAATTCTTACCTTTTCAGCTCGCTCTTTCTCTAGTCTTTCCTTTTCTACTTTCTCTTTGGCTGCATGCTCCTTTTCCAGTTTTTCTTTCTCCATCCTTTCCCATTCTGCCTTCTCCTTTGCTATCCTCTCTTTTTCTGCCTTCTCTTTTTCCAACTGCTCTTTTTCTGCCTTTTCCTGGGCTTCCTTCTGTTTTTCCAGCCTGTTCTTTTCTTCTCTTTCCTTTTCCAATTGTTCCTGCCGCTCTTTCTCGACTCTCTCTTTCTCTGCTTGCTCCCGTGCCGTCTTTTCAGCCAGTTCCTGGGCTTTCTGGGCTGCCTCTTGTTTCTTGAGCTCCAGGGCTGTGGTCAATTCTCTTTCTTCCTCCTCTTTGGCTAAGACTTTCCTCACTTCACTCAGAGCCATTTCTGCAATTTTGTTAGCTTCAAGTTTCTCATGCATCATCCTCAACTGTTCCTTTAATTCTGCCTTTATTTTTCTGCCAAGTCCTCTTGTTGGGTGCTCTGGGGGTTGGAAACTTGTTTTAAAGGGCAGGATGTCAACAACTCTTCCTTTTACAACTGCCGATTAAACCCATGCCACAAGGTTTATTATTATGACATGCCAAGTTCTCTTTCTATTATTAGTTTTAGTATGTCACTACACAATTATGTAGATGCAAGATTTTCATGCAGGTGTTTTGTGCCAATCACACTTTCCTTCTATCCCCCATATTCTGCTTCAGTAGATGATCCTACCACATCTGTGAGACTTCACAAATTCTTCCTGAGAACCAGGATATCACTCCTAATTAGTGTTGTTCTTATGACAATATTTTGACTTTGATACCAATACTTGATTTGATACCACAGAATGGACAGCTAATCAATACCATGGATAAATCACTGATAACCAATCATGTCCCATAAAAATAATTGCTTGAAACATTTATTAATAAAGCATCTGCCAACTTTAAACTGTAGTATGTGTAATACCCTATTATTTTTTCATATTCTGTTTTTACAGTGTTTTTTATTTTTTACTTAGCTTATTATATTCTACAGGCCTAACTGCTTCAATGTTGTGTAATCCAGTCAGGTCATATACAGTGGGTACGGAAATTATTCAGACCCCTTTTAAATTTTCACTCTTTGTTTCATTGCAGCCATTTGATAACATCAAAAAAGTTCATTTTATTTCTAATGAATGTACACTCAGGACCCCATCCTGACAGAAAAACAGAAATGTAGAAATTTGTGCAAATTTAAAAAGAAAACTGAAATATCACATGGTCATAAGTATTCAGACCCTTTGCTGTGACACTCATATTTAATTCACATGCTGTCCATTTCTTCTGATCCTCCTTGAGATGGTTCTACTCCTTCATTGGAGTCCTGCTCTGTTTAATTACACTGATTGGACTTGATTAGGAAAGGCACACACCTAAGACCTTACAGCTCAGTGTATGTCAGAGCAAATGAAAATCATGAGGTTGAAGGAACTACCCAAGGAGCCCAGAGACAGAATTGTGGCAAGGCACAGATGTGGCCAAGGTTACAAAATAATTTCTGCAGCACTCAAGGTTCATAAGAGCACAGTGGCCTCCATAATCCTTAAATGGAAGAAGTGTGGGACAACCAGAACTCTTCCTCGACCTGGGCACCCAGCCAAACTGAGCAATCGTGGGAGAAGAGCCTTGGTGAGAGAGGTAAAGAAGAACCCAAGGATCACTGTGGCTGTGCTCCAGAGATGCAGTAGGGAGATGGGAGAAAGTTCCACAAAGTCAACTATCACTGCAGCCCTCCAACAGTCTGGGCTTTATGGCAGAGTGGCCCGACGGAAGTGCAAGACATATGAAACCCAGCATAGAGTTTGCCAAAAAATAGATGAAGGACTCCCAGACTATGAGAAAAAAGATTCTCTGGTCTGATGAGACCAAGATTGAACATTTTGGCATTAATTCTAAGTGGTATATATGGAGAAAACCAGGCACTACTCATCACCTGCCCAATACAATCCCAACAGTGAAACATGGTGGTGGCAGCATCATGCTATGGGGCTGTTTTTCAGCTGCAGGGACAGGACAACTGGTTGCAATTGAAGGGAAGATGAATGCGGCCAAGTACAGAGATATCCTGGAAGAAAACCTCATCCAGAGTGCTCAGGACCTCAGACTGGGCCGAAGGTTCACCTTCCAACAAGACAATGACTTTAAGCACACAGCTAAAATAACAAAGGAGTGGCTTTGGAACAACTCTGTGACCATTATTGACTGGCCCAGCCAGAGCCCTGACCTAAACCCAATTGAGCATCTTTGGAGAGACCTGAAAATGGCTGTCCACCAACGTTCACCATCCAACCTGACGGAACTGGAGAAGATCTGCAAGGAAGAATGGCAGAGGATCCCCAAATCCAGGTGTGAAAGACTTGTTGCATCATTCCCAAGAAGACTTGTGGCTTTACTAGCTCAAAAGGGTGCTTCTACTCAATACTGAGCAAAGGGTCTGAATACTTATGACCATGTGATATTTCAGTTTTTCTTTTTTAATAAATTTCTACATTTCTGTTTTTCACTAAGAGAGAAAAATTTAAAGGGGTCTGAATACTTTCCGTACCCACTGTATATTAGTCTTTCATTTAATCATTGAATTAGGAATAATCAAACCACATCTAAATAAACATGGCAGTTTTATATTTAGTTCCAATCGAAAGTGTTAATGGCAAAATAATTAATACTTGTGCATTTTGTTCAAATAAAGAAATAGATATTGTTTTTCAATAGGACCAATATTGTCTGATATTATTCGCAGGGATCCTGTGTGCATTTGTGGCTTTGCAGATGTGATGTGCGATGTTGTGGTGATAAAACCTTTTAATGAAAGCTGACCTCCATGCCTTACCACCGTGGTGACACTTAGGGTTAAGAGGACCCCCGAAAATGGAAACACTAGTCAGATCTCGGTAAAAGTAAAACTGGGACTTATTTTGTGTGCAAATTACAATGTGTTATATGTGTGTCAATTGCTGTGGTCTATCAAGATATTTGTATGTACACTTTTTTCTGTTACCACACCTGTTGAGGTTTTAAGACCCTGAAAATATCAGGGTGGTTGTCAAATATGCTTTGAGAGGTTTAGTCTTGCCCCCCTTCATGAGACAAAATTTGAAGCACCTTTTACAAACTGGCTGCAATGTTTTGGGGTTCCCCTTTATTGTTAGGTTTGTAAGTAAAAAACTATTTTACTACGATCACTCTGCTTTTCCACAAGGACTATTGCACTTTATTGGTATTCACTCTCAAGTTTTTCTCTCTAGCAAAAGTGTATTTTACAACAGGTGCAATGTTACACATATTTGTAAATGCACCTTATAGTATGAAGTGCTATTCATGGTTCGCACATGGACCTGAAATCTTTAAATTATGAATAAATATGGCTAGTTACAGTATTTTTTCTTCCAAAAACCTGTGTGACACGAAAATATATATTTGTCTATTTTGCACAATTTAATCAACATTTAATCTTTGTAGGCACTTTTCCAACATTGAGAGAGTAACACCAGAAGGAGATCAACACACAATGGTGAGTGATTTTGATCTCAGCCATGTATAGAAAGTGATTAAGATAACGTGACGTGCACATTTCCTGAAACAACCTTTCATCTGGGGGGTCCGCGTGGCGTAGAGGGCTAAGTGGCGGCTTTGCAGGGCAGTCTACATCATGATAGCCAGTGGTTCAAGCCTGAATACTGGTTCTGTGACTTTCCCCAGACCTCCTGCACAAGGCAGTGCAAATTGGCATAGTGCTGCCTGGGATTTGGGTCAGTCAGATTATATATCGCCTTTGTGTGCAGATCGGGCAACTGTAAATTAAATCACGAAGTATAGTTTGTGAAAGTAATCATCCTGTGCATGATCTGAGTAAAGGCTTCCATGTTGGATAAGCAGTGCGAAAAGGATGAGCCACATGCACACCCCTCGCCATTCTACAGATCCGTCCAAGGAGTTGCAGAGCTGCCGACAAGGCAGGGTTAGTGGGTATTGCGAGGGCAAGAAAAAAAAAGTAAACAACATTTCATCTACATATTGGGGGAAACAATTGTTTTGCTCATATGGAAAGTAAAATATTTAGCTATGAGGCAATGCATGTAAACTGTACGTTCAAGAGTTTTCTAAATTGTTTGCGAGCTTGACAATGTTACTTTGACCATTTAGCCATTTAGCTGCAGATGCAATTGTGAAAAATATACTTTTTCTCCTCACTGTTTTCAAGGAGCCTCATCAGCAGAATCCGATCAGGCAAAATAAATTACAAGAGTGATAGGTGTGTTTATAGCTGGGGATATGCACCCATCTTTTGCCAATTAAACAAAAAAATTATCTTTAATAATACTTTACCAAAATAGTAACACACTGTGACTAGGGTTGGGTATCGTTTGGACTTTTATGATTCCGATGCCGAACCAGTACTTTTAAAACAATTCTGATTCCTAAAGAGATTCTTGAAAAACTGAAGATTTTTTATAGTTTTTATTTAAAATTAATTAAATTTAACAATATATTAACTTTTTAAAGTACTTAAATATATAATAAGTAAACCTAATTAACCTAACACACAACTACAAAAATTAAATGGCAAGATACTACAGCTCTCCTGACTTATTCATTTGCGCTACCATATCTCAGAATTTCTACCAAATTTAATTCTTAGGAAACTATTTTGAAAACACAATTTATGTTGTATGCCAACATATTTAGGGTGTCTTTACATTTCAGATGCCTGTTTTGTTATTAGGCTTTATTCGTCCTTCTATTATGTTGCACCTGCACATTTCATTTCGCCGGTTAATGCGAAACCATTCCACACATTCCATAGTTTTCAAAATTATATTCTAATGTTCATGGTTAAGGTTTGCCATGTGGTTACTAAGGTTAGGATTAGGGTTAACATTACTAAAAAATATATATAATGTGCATCACATTTGCAGTAGGCTGGAATGGAGAATAAAACACACACACAGACAGCTTCCATCTGGATTTGAACTTGCAAACTCCGGGATTAAATTCTGGAAAATATGGCATTTTAAAGTAGCCTACTTTCACGGTAGCTAGTTATTGATAGACTACAAAGTGTGATATTTTTATCTCAGTTTCGGAGCATCAGAGGGAAAATATTTCAGTCGACACATTAAGTGGAACCGAAATGAGGAACTGAAATTTGCATTCTAATCTGGTCCGATTCCTACCGGTTGCGTAGGAACCGGTTCAATATTGGACTAAATATAAATACTATATACTGTATAAATACTATATACTGTGGTTGAAAGCCTCCTGTAAAAATTACTTTGCCATACTGTAATAACTTACAACACTATCCTATCCTACATTAGAGCAGCACCAACTCTCTGGGCTGTGGAGAATGAGTGAGTGAGTGAGTGAGTGAGTGAGTGAGTGAGTGAGTGAGTGAGTGAGTGAGTGAGAGAAAAATATAGGCAAACTGAAGAAAGAAGCAAGAAGAGTGAAGATTCCAAGCTACTTTCCATTTTTTTGTAACTGAGGTAAAGTTGCATGGATTACATTTTGTCCAACTGCAGTGTAGCCATTTACAAATTAGCTTAAGTAAAATTATAAAAAATCTTAGAAGGCATGGACTGACTTTATTTCATTTTGATATAAATGTACTATTCTAAGGTATCTAAGGCATACACTTAGATGAAAAGGGAATGGTGGTAGCTTGCATTTTAGCTTGTGACCTCCACTAATATTGGTAAATTATAGCTAAATAAAAAAACTATTTTAATGTTGGTTTTTAAATATTAAATAAAAATATTAACAAAACTCCAACCCTTAAGTGAAGTAAAACTAAATAATATTTTTATACATAAAACATTTTTATTAATATATTTCTTAAATATAGGTGTGCCACAGTTATTGGCAACCCTGAATTTAATGCTTTTTACAACATTCCTTTGCCAAGATAACAGCTCACTCCTCTGGTGCATAATGAGGTTGGAGAACACATAGCAAGGGATCTGAGACAATCTATCTTAACAGAACCTTCAGATTCCTAGGTCCACACTTGTGTCATCAGGTTTGTCTTTACAGCTGACATGCTGTAATATGTTTTTCTGGCCTATTTGCTCTACTGTAAAAAAATATTACAAGATCTCTGATGTCAATTTAAAGAATAGATGCTGAATTATGTTTTAACGTAAGGGACATAAGATTGTAAAGCCTATTACAGCATTTCTGCTGTACAGAAAAACACAACAATTAGCTGGAAATTAGCTGGTTGTAAAAGATATACAGTGCAAATATTGTCATAAATGTTTATTTTTTGTGTTCTGAATTAGTATCTCCCAAGAAATGCAGTCCATATATTTCCATTCATTAATTTGACCAAACATGCAATGTTACACAGTATTATTTGTATTTTTTGTTTTTTGTCATTATATTATACACCTCTTTTGAGATATAAATGGATTACCTAATCTAAGATAATTAAGATTTTTGCACACAGTACTGTAGGAAGTGACACCATCAAGTGAGACACTGTAATAACTATTTTTTATGTAGAGAGACACCATTTAATAATGTAGCAATATCGTCAATTTTATTAACTAAACAAAAGCTTTGTGTGAACATGAACATAAGCACAGGAGATCACAGTGTCAATCGTGTTACTTTAAATCCATGGAAATATTAATTTCAATGCACAGTTACTTCATAACACACACGTTGACCTGGGAAAGCTCTAAATGAACCATTATGCTGCTGAGCTCATGGCTCTATATGGAGTTCAATTGCATAAACCTTTTTTATTTTTTATTTCGGGGTATATTTTATTGATAGGACCGGAGGTAGTAGAAGCCAGGGAGACAGGTAGGGGGAGACAGAGAGGAAGGGCAGATATAATTTGCCACGGCAGGGAACATGTGTAGACCAGAGTTGGGAGCTTAGATTGTTACACCAACTCCAGCCTGCCTAAACATCTCTCTCCAGTCAAATGAAACAAACAAATCACATCAAAATTCAGATTAGGTTTAGTCACACATCAGATAAAAATATATATCTTAAATGCCATTCTCATTACACCATTTAGTCATCTTTTAGAAGCAAGAGGGATGCAATTAATGACAAACCAGCAGTAAACAGAACTGCCAAGAGAATCTGTACACACCAGGCAAAACAACCACAAACCAAAGTATTCTCTTCCTACAAAAAGTGGAAAATGCTGGTACCTGATTGGTTCCTTTTTGAAGCCATCTCCTCAGGACTCTCATCTGATTTTATGAGGGAAAAAGTATCAGAAAAACAGCAAGCCCATTTAGCTACCTCTTATAAAATTACAGCCATGGGTAGTAGTTGCTCTCTAACACAGATATCCCGAAATTAAACATGTTTTAATCCTAGCGATTTCATTTCTACCATTGTAACACCTGTAGAACTTTAAAAACTCAAAACATGCAGAAATCCCACTAGACAAGTCTAACAAGCAGCCATAAAATCATAAAAAAAAGGTTGGAACAACTATGGAAATTGGTCTGAGACGTTCTGTGAGCGAAGGATAAGAGAGCCAAATGACAAATTACTGCATACATTTCAAATCAAGTGGCCCGAAAGCAGGTGTATGCAGTCGTGTTTTCCCACTTTTCTTACTTGTTATCCTCTGGAAAAACATCTATTGCATTAGGAAAAGATTCCATCTACTTCTGAACCTCGTCTAAACAAAAGGTAGTATGATAAATGTCTCTGTTAAAACCACTACAGATTCAAACCACAACATCTACAAATGTATGACATACACAAACGCAAAACACATGAACATACAAAAACACAATTTTATAATTCTTTAGTATGGCTCATTTAGTAAAACATGTCTCTTCGCAATTTTAGTTCCTAAAATACTAAAATATATGTACTGACAGTTTCTCCCACCTCAATTTGTCATGTTTAATTCCCCTTTAAGCATCGTCATTTTTGTAACCTTACTTAAGTGCGGGATGGTAAAAGGTTTAGGCCTATCATATGCTTCCTCCAAGCACGTGTCACCAAGCTGTCCTATTTTTATCTATTTTTATATTCCCCCAACCGGTTTCTGTAAAAAGCTGGAGGATATGGCTGTAAAATGACTGACCATTAATGATATCCACATTATAGCTGAGGGTTGTTTATATTTTTTTTGTTTACAAATGTTGGAGCAAAACAAGCTGATATTGATATCTACAATATCAAAAAAAAGTTAAAAAAAGTTATAATTAAGCTCATCAAGCAGATAAGTTATGTTTTAATAAACTAATGGGATATATATAATAAATGTATAATGTTACGTTCCCCAGTATGTCCCCAAGTGTATCTCTGTTTCTGTGTGCCCTGTTCTATGTTGGTGTGTGTGTGTGTTCAGTGTGTCTGTTCCCCACAGGTGGAACAAATCAGGACTCCTCTTTACCCAATTATCACTAATCAATGACTCCTCCCTCCCGTTATCCAGTTCACCAGGTTTCAATCAACATGCTAGCCCATCATTCCCTTCCTCTGTATTTAATGTGCCATATTCTATAGGCTCTGTCTCTCTCTCTCTCTGGTTGTGTAAGGTGAAAGCTCAGTGTCATGTTGCCTTCTCTGTGGTTTAAGTAGTGTTGTTTATGAGTGAGAGATAGTTGTTTCGGAGTGTGTGAGCTTGTAGGCCGATGTAGCGTGTTAGCTGTGTTTGTATGTGATGTCAGTATTGTGTTGAGTGTGCTCAGTGTAGTATTGTTATTGTCCACTCGATTGTTCATAGTTTTAATTTGTGAATAACCTTTGTTTTCATTTCTTCCCAGGGAGATTGGGGACGCACTTGGGAGTGTGTAGGCAAGATGCCTGGGGCTTACACCACCCGTAGAGTAACTTCCTTGCTAAGCACACTAGGCAAGATCACTGCCTGTAATTTTGGTTAGGGCGTCTTATTCGTGTGCCAGTTCATGTGTTTGGGAAATAGAATAAGTTAGATGTTGGGACTTTATGTTGTATTTCTTTCCTTGGGTCCAGTCCAGCACCTTCTCCCAAACATAATATATAATCTATTTTTATTATTATTATTATTATTATTATTATTATTACCGTGGCTCAATAAAAGCCTGTTTTTAACAGTATAGTTGTGTCTGTGTCCTTACTCGCACCCACAGCCCCATACCTCTCTCTGACTCCTGTGGGTACAAGGGCAGTGTGGTGTCAGGTCCCCCTCCTATGGGAGCTAGATTATAACAATACATAACAAAAATATAAATAGTGTAGGTTAAAAAATGAAGTAGTGGGGTTTTAATTTGAGTATAAACATTCCCTACCCGCCACATTCCCATTAAAAAAAGAAGTATAACCCTGTAAGGCAGGGACACTCAAATATTAGCCTGTGGGCCGGAGCCTGCTGGTTTTCTGTTCTACCTCATCATTAATTGCACCCACCTGGTGTCCCAGGACTAAATAAATGCTGGATAAGAGGGTTGTAATGAAAAAATGGAATGGACCTGGATTTGAGGGCCAGATTTGAGTATGAGGGCTGTAAGGCATCAAACCAGCAACTCTCGTATTCAGACGGCCACAGTTGACTACAGCAGACGGTGAATTACCAGAATACACCTATGCAAGCACACCTGTTAATGGACATTTTAGGTGTTTTTATTTGCCAATTAATGTAATTTTGAATTTAGATCTTACTTTATACAGTTGTTTACAGATAGGGTAGATTTGTTTTGAATAAGTAGGCACATTTCCCCCAAAATACCATTTATAGCCCAGATTGCAGTTTAAACCAACTACCTATGGATTCAGTGTCTACAAGGCTACCGACAGGCTACAGCAGACTGTTTTTTTTGTGAATTCCAAGGATAACACTATGCAAATATAGTTGTTAATTGATTTTCTAGTTCTCTGCATGTGCTGACTATTAAATTATCAGTTATCAGCAATAAGACACATCTTTCACAGACAGAAGTACGTGCAAAAGAATGCATTTTAGATCCAGAAAAAACAGCTGTGACATACATGTGAACGAACACACACACACACACACACACACACGCACGCACGCACGCACGCACGCACGCACGCACGCACGCACGCACACAGACAAAGAGACCATTCCATTTTCTCCTATCTGATTTCATTAATAGTGTCTGAGTTGTTGTCCCCTATCTTCCCTTACAGGTTTTAGAGTTTGTCTTTATACAACATCCTCAGTCTAAATAGGATTTATGCTAAAAGTGTGTATTAGGCAGGATTGTAGAGGAACGTGACCACGTATTCCCCCTGATGTTGGGGGTTTAACCCCGGCTTGGCCGACCGTCTCTGCACTTTCTCTGCTTTCCTCTACATACATACCTGTCTCCCTCTGCTTCATACTGTTGTATCATTAAAATTATAAAAAATATCATACAAAATAAAATAAATACAAACAATTGCAGAGGCACAAAGCTGCCTCATCTCTCCTAAATGGAGACATGGGTAAAAAATAATTAGAAACTTTCAAAATAAAACTATTTAAAAAAAAAAGCATTCAGTTACACACAAATTAAAACTTCTACATGTTCTCTTAATCTTCAAATCCTAATGTGACAGTGTAACATGCTAATTAAAGCATTATTTTGTTTACCAAGCTCTTATTATGATTTCTACTATGATTTTTAGCAGGTCAAAACACTGAGGTTTAAAACAACAATCCACATGTAATCTCCAATACAACCAGGACCATTTGATTCCCAAAGTAAATCATTCTGGAGAATAAGTAACTCGGCGATGTTACCTTTGGTTTGTCTACACTCTTGTCCTCTACAAAGGAAAAAACATCCATTAGCTAAACTGACCCGCGTTGATACAGCACTGACCCACCTGCTTGACAAGATGCAGAATTGTGAGGGATCTTAAATGTCAACACGCACAGAGAGCAACGCAGAGAGCAACCAGCGCAGAGGAATATCTACCTTTTTTCAGCCTTTCTTTTTTGGGAGCAGGAACGTCTAAACCTTTTTCGTCTAACAAAATAAAAAAGTACATTACTGAAAACATTGACATTGTGACACTGTAGGTATTACTAGCAAGACACACTGTGCAACATTCTGTCAATTTAACACAATCCAAACCCAGTGACTTATTCCTGTTAATATCCACACCTGAGCAAAAACGCATACAACAATTCATTCACATCCATGCAAGGTGATGGTGCAGAGGATTGTGGATGCCACACAAAACGCTCAACCAACAACGTGACAGTCATATTTATTCCAATGCTCAAACTTCAACTAATAACAGATTTAACAAAATTCAGTGTTATGGCATTTTTGGTCAGGATAGAGAGAGGCCTACTCTACAGTACATTTTCTGTCAGGATAGAGAGAGGCCTACTCTACAGTACATTTTCTGTCAAGATATAGAGAGGCCTACTGTACAGTACATTTTCTGTCAGGATATAGAGAGGCCTACTGTACAGTACATTTTCTGTCAGGATATAGAGAGGCCTACTGTACAGTACATTTTCTGTCAGGATATAGAAAGGACTACACAGTACATTTTCTGTCAGGATATAGAGGCCTACTGTACAGTACATTTGGCAACAGACCAAGTTAAAATAGTTACCTAATACTATGGTCTGAACTATGGACCATTGTCTCTCCCTCTCCAAACACACCCACTATGGGTAGAGCCACCATGACCTAAACAGAAGCCAGTTTGTAAATAAAACCAACATAGCCTCAAGTCAATGAAGGAGACCTTCCTAGGTTCTGAGATTCAGAATGACTTTTGTGGGGCTGTTTCACAAGGATGAGCTTTATGATGTATTCTTCAATGAAATAATGGCAAAGTGGTATATTAGTATTACAGTTGAACAAACAGTTGCAAAAAACAGATGAGAAGCACAGTCTAGTTGCACATTTAGAGGTGTCCCTCTCAAGCAGTCATAAACACTGCATTAGTGTGTCATTTTAAAAACACAACAAAGCACTTACACTGGGTTAGAACTTTCTGTAGGACTCTTTTGATTCAAGGAAATTTAAGCGAAGTAGCCATACTTCCCCAGTTCTAAACTGACTGCTAGGGAAAAATTTAATATCTGCTAGACTCAGTAGCCTACAAATATAATCAAACAAATGTGAACATTGCTATATTGCAATGGTAAAATAATAATTAACAGCATACATTAAAATATGACTCACAAGAACCTCAATGCAGCATTTTCAAAAGGCTGAAAGAAACACTAAGGCTTTTAACAGTATTAACTGATTACAATAAATTAAGACAAATACAAATGTCAAATCATTGATAGACATTATGTGTTCCCCTGAATGCTTGTAATAATGGAGATAGATTTTGAATTGCTAAATCTACAACAACCACTATCATATTATAAATTAACCTTGAAAATCTTGTTACATTTACATTAACTCCTAAGGTATTAATTCAGGGCAAAAGACAGATGTGCAAAGAATTAGTGCATTAGAATCACCGGAATTGGTCAGAAAAGGGTTAGAATGAGAAGAGTACTGGTAGTTCAAAAACTGAAAAGTCTTAAGCATAGTTGGGAAAAAACAGGCCAATGTTCCCAAGCACCAGCGTAGCAAGAAAAACAAAATGCAATTTTCTTCCTCAGACAAAAATTCTGTCCTTCCTTTAAGGACCAGCACATTTATTATTGATTTCCCCTTACTTAGATATGAGGGGGTGAGGTGAAATTTTGTTGACCTTTGACCCCGCCCAGTAAGCTAGTCTCTCGTTGTGCTCTTCATGGATGGCAGGCTATAGGAGTTGAGTGCTCAGAACCATCTGGCTATTGATCCTGTAGGTGTAGTGCATCTCCCTGAACCCCACCTGTTGTTTGGGACGTTTCACCACCACCCTGCTCATCAGCTGTCCCGCTCTCTGGGTCCTCCACCTTCTCTACTGGAGGAGTGACTACGTCATACAGAAACGTGAAGAAGCCGTAAAACCAATCAGAGCCCTCCTCAGCTAAAATAGAGAAGATTTCCTCTAGAGAATCTGCGTTTTCATTAGTAATTTCACCGCCATCTTTGGTCAAGCCTGGCAAGAGAGAGGACAAAAACCAGGGAAGACAGAAGAAACAGGGAAGGACAGAGAAGAGAATAGATGGTAATGCAGAAATGACAGACTTGAGACATAAATTGGAAGATCGACAAGAAAACCCCCCTTCAAGAGTTGTTAAAAATATGAAATATAAGCAGTAGATATTGTAAATCCTTCTTTGTCCAGAATGCTCAGTGAATGTGGTAGGTAAGAGACTGTCATTTCCCTCATTTTGGATTGGTGATGTTTATACTGGTCTCTTTATTAGGATAGATCACATGCCAAAAGCTATTAGGCTAGGTGCTAAGTGTCCATAATGAGCCATGCTCACTCTTGAATTGCTGTGGTATTTTGAAGCAAAATTCCTTTTATGTGGCACAGCTTCCCATTTTAAATCAGATTACATGGTAGCATAACTGAATTTGTATAGCATTATCGTAACATCTTTCCACTAGGAGGAGTACTAACACTAATGATGGTCATGCAAATGAGAAAAAGTTGATCAAATACTATAAAATCAAAGTCATAAAAAATGTATATAATGTATATAATAATTTGCTCACAATGGCATTTAAATTTAAGCTAGATGTTTTAGGGCCTTTGCGACAACTGTTGCATTATCTTTTTACTGTTAACTGTGAATGTTCCTCTTAATGTGTGTTTTTATGATGCAAGTGATTTTAATTTTATTCTATAATTTACTTTTATTCTGTTTTAATTTTTTGTCTGCTGTTATTATATTGTATCACAGGACACAAAAGAGAGAGACTAGCCTCAGCTTGTTGTCTCTGTATAAACGTTTTATAATAATAAATGATTACCAAGTGAAACTTTGGATTTAGATGAATTCTGTTATGTCTGACACACTAAAAAGTTATGGAGAGAATGCTCAGTGCTTAAATACTTCTAATCAATTTATTAATCTTTATTATACAGTCACCAATGACAGGACACTAAAGGACACACATTGTGATCTAAACAATGAACACTTGTTCCCTTTCTGATGCCCCCCAATCCAAAAAACGCAAATCCCTACAACCTTAGACATCACTACAAGGACACGTAAAGACCTCTTGTCCTGTTTAACACTGGATTCTTACTAAAACGTTTAAGTCATGTGAAAAAAACATACACAGTGGATTCACTCAATAAAAACATTGTGAATGAAGAATACCTTTGTTGTTTTGAAAGTTAGTGAAAATGCTATTGTTGGTATTTCAAAATACCATGGTGTATGTTATGCCATGCAAATGCCACAGCAGTTCAAAAATGAATTTCTAAAAATTGTAAATACAAAGTGGCAGGTTTAAATTCAAGTTGGGTTTAGTGTAAATGTACTAAAGCAATGTATACTCTTGTTCCACCTATTGTTGGAGATCAATAATGCTGTGTGGATGAGGATTGAGCTGAACAATAAACAGTATAACTTCTGAACTGCTGAGTTGAGGAATGCATCATTTGTACTTCAGTAAGTTTCATTAACGGTTCACTGAAAAGCTTCAATAAAAATTGATGCTTTAAAGCCACACACTTGGGGTTTCCAAATCAGATAAACCCAAATGTAAGCTGTTTGATTAAAGGCACTGCTACTCAAAAGTAAACCAAGTCAGTCATGCAAGTGTAACATGTAAGAGGTTAAACAATGACATTATTAAATATACACTTGCCAAGTAATACTTTTGCGTCCTCCACATCAAAGTCGCCATCGCCATCTGCGTCATATGCTGAAAGTTTACCTGCAAAAAATGTATAGTGTCATAATGTGACATCATAGTGTACAGAAGGTTCCACAAATTAGCTTAATCTTGGTCTATGCATAGTTGTACTAAATTCTTAATAACTTCCTGATTAAATATTTTTTATTGAAAAGCGGATAAGAGGCATAATGTACAACTTAAGGTAAATCTGCAGCACAAATTATTTTAACAGACAACAGTACCTACAACAACACTCTCCAAAAAGATGTACAGTCATGGTCAAATGTTTTAAGAATGAAACACGTATTGTTCCCCACAAAGTTTACTGCTTCTGTATTCTGAAATCTTTTTGTCAGTACTTACTATGGTATGCTGAAGTATAAGTACAATTATACCACAAGTGTAAAAGGCTTTTATTGACAATTTCATTAAGTTAATGCAGAGTAAATATTTGCAGTGTTGACCCTTCTTTTTCAAGACCTCTGTAATCTGCCCTGGCATGCTGTCAATTAACATCTGGGCCACATCCTGACTGATAGCAGCCCATTCTTGCACAATCAATGCTTGGAGTTTGTCTGAATTTGTGGGGTTTTGTTTGTCCACCTGCCTCTTGAGGATTGACCACAAGTTCTCAATGGGATTAAGGTTTGGGGATTTTCCTGAACATGGACTCAAAATATCAATGTTTTGTTCCCCGAGCCACTTAGTTATCACTTTTTTTCTTATGGCAAGGTGCTCCATTATGCTGGAAAAGACATCGGTCGTTACCAAACTTTTCTTGGATGTTGGAAGAAGATGCTCGCGGGGGATGTGTTGCTAGCATTCTTTATTCATTGCTGTGTTCCTAAGCAAAATTGTGAGTGAGCCCACTCCCTTGGCTAAGAAGCAACCCCACACATGAATGGTCTCAGGATGCTTTACTGTAGGCATGACACAGGACTGATGGTAGCGCTCACCTTGTCTTCTCCATACAAGGTGTTTTCCGGGTGGCCCAAACAATTGGAAAGGAGATTAATCAGATAAAATGACTTTACCCCAGTCCTCAGCAGTCCAATCCCTGTACCATTTTCAGAATATCAGTCTGTCCCTGATGTTTTTCCTGCAGAGTAGTGACTTCTTCGCTGCCGTTCTTGACACCAGGCCTTTCTCTAAGAGTCTATGCCTCACTGTGCGTACAGATGCACTCACACCTGCCTGCTGCTATTCCTGAGCAAGCTCTGCACTGGTGGTTCCCTGATCCCACAGCTGAATCAACTTTAGGAGATGGTCCTGGCGCTTGCTGGATTTTCTTGGGCACCCTGACACCTTCACAACAATTGAACTTCTCTCCTTGAAGTTCTTGATGATCTAATAAATGGTTGATTTAGGTACAATCCTACTAGCAGCAATATCTTTATCTGTGATGCCCTTTTTGTGCAAAGTAATGATGACAGCAGTTAAGCATGGTTGACAAACAAAGAACAATGATTTCAAGCACCATCCTCCTTTTAAAGCTTCCAGTGTGTTATTCTAACTCAATCAGCATAACAGATCTATCACAAATACAAATCCTAAACCCTGTATTAATTAAGCATTAAAGAAAACAGAAAATTGTCTCCAGCCTTGTCCTCGTCAACACTCTGGTCCTTTTTTGGCAGGGCTGAAATGCAGTGGAAATGTTTTTTAGAGGGATTAAGTTCATTTTCATGGCAAAGTGGGACTTTGCAATTCATTCCGATTCATCTGATCACTCTTCATGACATTCTGGAGTATATGCACATTGCCATCATCAACACTGAGGCAGCAGACTTTGTGAAAATTTGTGTGTGTCATTCTCAAAACTTTTGACCACGACTGTACTGTAAAACCAATGTGAAAAATATAAAAAATAATGGCACAAAAAAATTTGAATGTCAATGAACCCCAGCTACCCTGCTGAACCCCACTCGCCCCCTCTTCTGTAATCCCTGCAACCCAACAGCTACTACCCAACACTGTCAATATGGATACCTAAGTCATAAACGTGTTTATATATGTGTTGGAAGGCAAGCGTCTCTGGTAGCTGTGACTTTATTAACTCAGACAAGATTAGTACAATAGATATGACTTCTTCTTTAATTCCAAACAGTCAATATGAAGCTGTGATGCTTTAGAGTAATTCTTCCGCTTATGGCAATACATTACTACAGTACTTGCCAAGTCATTATGCCATTCAAAAGTTGGACCATATATTATCTACATCCTACAGCTTAGATCTTAGTTTCCTACAGCTTAGTTTCAGGGGGAAGTGGTGTTCATGGTGTTTCTGCTGTATACAATATAAGAAGCGATAGCCAATCCAAACCACAGTTTGCTGCAGCATGACAACTTGTTTGTAAAGTGGCTTGTTAATACTGAGTCATTTGGTAGTGTTATGAAGGGGATTCAAGTGTGTTACGAAGTAGGATTGATTCGATTCTCTATAGTCTGTCCTAAGTCAGGGAGTCTGAAATAACTGTTTGGCAAATAAGGTAGACTAAGCGAGTTTAAAGGCGATAAGGGAGACCTTGATCTGTGTGGAAGTCACAGGAATTAAACTGCAGATACATTTAGCACTGTCCCTCAATGCTCTGTTGTTGCAGATGATGCAATGTCAAATAGGCTGCTGGCAGAGGTGGTAAAAGTACTGAGTAAAAGTACTGAGTAAAAGTACTGAGTAAAAGTACTGAGTAAAAGTACTGAGTAAAAGTACTGAGTAAAAGTACTGAGTAAAAGTACTGAGTAAAAGTACTTCTGACTAACTCTTGAGTCCCTAATGAAGACCAACATTATCAGGTAAAGGGTGTTCATATCTTACCGGTGACCATGATTCATATTTCCTTTACTCTTTCTATTTGTTACATAGGTCAATGTTAAGATATGAACATACTTTACCTGATAATGCTGGTCTTCAATAGGGACTTCCCAAAACTTGTGAACTCAGAGTTACTCAGAAAATATCTTACTCAGTACTTTTACCCCCTCTGCTTGCTGGGTCTATCTTCTTAGTGAATTTGACCATGAAGCTACTACAGGCCATTCTGAGACAGTGGTTCACACGGCCGTGTTTCTGTGCATGAGGCAGTACACCAGTCTCACCAGCCTTGATGACAGAGCTTTACCTTCCATTCAAGGAATTGACTTCTTTAAAAGGAGAAAATTCAGGATGGGGTCCGCGTGACGTAGAGGGGTGCTTTGCAGGACAAACTAGGCCACAAAAGTAAGTGGTTCGAGCCTGACTATAAACTCTCAGAATTTGCCCAGCCCTCCAGCACAAAACAGCGCAAATTGGCATAGTGCTGCCCCGTCTTTGGAATACATAGGTTGTAATATCTACTTTGCCACGTCGCTTTCCAGCGAACCCGTGTGCAGATGGGGTGCCTGTGAATTCAATTGTGGAGGTATAGATGGTAAGTGTAACCATGTACATGAACTGACAAAAGGCTTCCATGTTGGATGAGCAGTGCAAAAAGAATCATCTGGCTTGGTGAATTCTAATTGCATGAAACATGTGAGCGCCCTTCACCATCCCTCATCTGTTCAGGGGGTTTGGTGAGCTGCTGACGTAGCAAAGTTAGTGGATAAATATTGGACAAGAACAATTGGAAGGGGAGACAATTGTGAAAAAAAACAAATAAAAAAACATTCAGTATGGGTCTACTGTGTGACGGAATACACTATATTATGTTGCATGCAACATAAGCAAACTGTAATATCTCCTTGTCCTGGAGCCCCCCCCACTGATGTGTGGGAGGTCCGGTGATCCACGTCCCCGGCCTTCTAACACCACTGTTCCCTTCTCTGTTCCCGTCACTACGCACTCTATTATCTGCTGCATCTCATTAACAAAACGCACCAGTGTGTCATTTACAAATTTCAACAGTATAAATAGGTCATGGACCTGACTACATTTTGTGAGGTATTGTTCCTACTGGACTGTTTGGATGTGAAGTAAGGACTTTAGACATACTGCCATCTGCTTAGACAAGACGTATTCAGTATATATCAATTACTCTATCTAAATACTTGATAGTATTAGCTGTCTGCTTCGGCGTGTGTGCAGCTTGCCTGTTTAACTAAAGGAATATTTTCTTTTGTTTCTATTGCCTTTGTTTTGGCACACTTTTTTATAAGGGTTTACTGTTGCCCTAGTTTGTTAAGCATATGTAATTCCCAGTTGGTGGGTGTAAATAAACTACTTCTCACGACAACTGCATTTGACTCCAGCTTCATCCTTGTAACACAAACATGTACAGTCAACGGTTAAATGAAATATGTATGCAACATATTCAAAAGTAATTAAAGACTAAGGATACTGTATTATGGTGAAATATGACATATATTAATATAATATATTACATCGTACCTTGTAAAACCTCTGAAAAATTAAAACGGAATTCCTTTGCTCTTGCTGCATGCAAGATGAAGACAAGAAAAAGGGAGAGTTTTGTCATTGATCGAGATTCAACCTCGGTCAGTGTGATTTGCATGCAACATATGAACTTGGCTTCTTCTTCAGAAGTTTAAAAAAAAAAGTCATGCTTCCGCTCCGAGATGACATGCTGTCTAAACCAAAACCACAGGCATTTACAGTTCCTGCATGCAGGCAGCTGGAGTAAATAAGTCAGAACATCACCTACAGTACTGTATGCAGATATTATCAAAATAGAATAAAAAATGCAGATAGAAATGTAGCAGAGAAAACTATCCCTGAGCCCTACATTGTATTTGATGAAGCATCATTAGCTGCTCTACACAATATAAGGCAATATAAACATTTCATTACATTCTGCATACTGATTTTGAATGAGATAAAATAAGACATTATCCATAACATGATCAAGAAGCAGTAGTTTATGAGATTTACAGGCCAGAGATAGTTACTTAGAAATAATCTGTTAAAACTGTAGGCTAGTACACAAACTGTACTACTCAGAAAAAGGTTTTCTATTTGAAATGAAAGTACCTGACTCCCCCTTGTTTGAGCCCAAAATACAACGTGTTTGCTGTCTTGTTTACTTTTTAACTGACTATTGTTTCATTTCATGATGGATGCCAATACATTTCTGTGTCATGAACATATACAATAAATACCAGTATTTAAATAATGTTCCATTTTATTCTAGGGACAAGCCTAGGTCAGATGAATTACCAAAGACGTTGTCGTAATCCACAATGTCCAACCACACCACGGCTACTGAGCTCCACACCCCGAGTAGAGCAAGAACCATGAACCAGGTGAAGATCTTTGGAACGTTAACACCACCCCGACTGGCAGTCGCCTCCGCCTTCACGCCATTCTTGTTCAGCACGGATGCATGTTTTACATCTGGAAAATAAAACAAGGAAACAATGGGTCAATCATTCTGAATGGAGTATACCTTTCTGGGTAATACCACATTTATTAGACATGGACATTTCCACCATATTTTATGGCACCAAAAATTGAACAAAAAGCTAAAAAACAAAGTGACGCAGATGTTTATGGATAGTTAGGTGTCCTCCGGTCACATCATTTTTGCAGGTATAAGATGGCTGTCAGTATCTAGTCCTTATTCGAGGCTTTGTGCTTGCATTTGGATTCTGCTATTGGAGTTCATCAAAATGATAAAGATGTTACTACAATTGAACTTCAATTGAGATTAAACTTAAGAACTCAAAAAACGTCTGAACATGGTTGAGGTTCAGGCCTTACAGTGTCACTAGAGATCATCCCCATCTGAGGTTGGTGTATCACAGACATTCTGCTGTTTTTGTATGCAAAGAATGTAAACAAATACTAAACACAAACATATGTAAACTATTTACAGTTGTGAATGTAGACATTGACTAATGAGTTAGCCTGACTTTCCACAATGGCACACTGCTGTTTGCGGTGTAAAATGTCTCATTGATCACCATGACATCTAAAACTGCACCTTTGTTTCAGTATAATTTCGGAGACGTTAAGGTGAAGTGATGTATCTGGTGTAGTTTGGCTGTTAGTCTATCACAGCATATTGCAGTTCATATTAAATTATGCATATGACGTGGAATTGCCAATTTGAGCTATAATAAGGGTCTAAACGTATTTGGACAATTGGCTGTTCCATGGCCAGGTGTGTCATTCCCACATTAACAAGTAAACAGATAAAAGGAGAGATTTGATTTAAAGGGTGGCATTCGTTTTTGAAATCTGTTGCTTTTAACCATTAATATGAAGTCTAAAATGCTGTCACTGCCAATGATGCAAGCCATCATTACGCTGAAGAATGTAAACAAACACATCTGAGAGATAGTTTGGAGAATGTTTATGCTAACCATTTCCTATATTCTTAAAAAGAAAGAACTCACTGGTGAGTTTAGGAACACCAAAAGGCCTGGAAGACCATGGAAAAATACTGTGGTGAATTATTTTGTCCCTTGTGGCTAGATCATTAAATGTAAACTAGGGCTGGGCGATATGGCTGAAAGCTGATATAAGTGTCTCATATCGGTCTATATCGATAATTATTGATCTGTTTTATGACCTATTTAGGATAAGGAGCAGGAAAGAAATATTAAATTTAAACATTTTTATTTTATATTTAACCTTCCACTGATTATAATCCCCTCAGTTATAAGGGCAGAAATGTCAACACAACCATGGAAAACACTCAAATAATTAATGTAAACATAAGTCTATAATCACAATGAACACTTATCTGTTACACTAAGGTGCAAAATTAGAATAGTTAAGAAATGCTTAATAAAGTGTAATAAAATAGTGCAGTGTTAAATATAAACAAAGAAACCTGAGACTTGAGAAGGTGGGGAAAACAAGTTTGTGGTATTACCAGTCTTGGTGGGGACGACGGTTTTGCATAATTTGCAGATGACATTGGTCTGACTACGGTCACACTTTTAAAAACCAAAAAACTGCTACACTGGCGAGCTGACTTTTCCTGTGTTATCAACAATTCCCTCGCTCGCTGCAGCACTAATTTTCCACTTATCAGTTTCAGTTACTGAAGAATCCAACACGACTCACGAGACAATAATATTGCACAACCAAACTTGATGCTGTTAAATCATTGGCTATTAGCGTGTCACTCGCTACGTTGCTAGGTTACCAGAGAGTGAGTGCCTTTGCTTATGCAACCAAAATTGCTTCACAACCGCTGTTATTTTCCAACAAACCCAAGTAAATTATCAAACGTTTTATCGAACGCATTTTTTATTGATATTGATTACGTGTTTATCGCGACATATCGTTATCGTTTTATCGTCGAGCCCTACTGTAAACCATTGGTAAGCCTCAGAATCAGGAACACCTGATTAGAGTTTGCCCAAAAAAAAGATACAGTTCTGGAACAGCATCCTATGGACAGATGAGACAAAGATCGACTTGTACCAGAATGATGGGAAGAGAAGGGTATGGAGATGGGAAGGAACCACTCATAATCGGAAGCCTAACACCTCTGGTACCACCTAAAGCATGGTGGAGGGAGTCTTAGGCTGCCTATGAAACTGGTTGCCCTTTCTTTTATTTGTGATGTGACTGCTGACAAAAGCAGCAGGATGACTTCTGAAGTGTTTAGGTCGATATTATCTGCTCAGATCCATTCATATGCCACAAAACTGATTGGATTGATCTTCATAGTGCAGATGGACAATGACCCGAAGCATACTGCAAGAGCAACATAAGACTTTGAGGCAAAAAAGTGAAATGTTCTGCAATTGGGCCTAAAAAAAAAAGTTTGGTTCCTGTTGTTTGTCAGTTGAGGTCATGGGTCGGTAGGGAATTATTTTTATTTTTCTATTTTATTTTTTTCCCCAGTGACAGCAAGGGATAGGTAGGATTTATTTTCCTTTATGGATAATTTATTTCTTCGTAACATAGCCTACCTGCACTACATGTACAGTACCACCTTTTGTGTTCCAGCATGTTAATCCCAGCAAGCTATCAATAAAAAGGGAGTTATTTTTGAAAGGTAGTTTAAAAATACCAAAATAGCATCTTTTAGCCTGGATAACCTTTTTTACTGTTATTTTCAGTAAAAAGAATGAAACCATTATATTGTTATGTTTTGTGCTTTACTGATAAACAATTAAGGTGGAAATTGAAAGTTTAGGCTTTACTGTATTTTGTTGACGTTGAAATTGATTTTTTTTTAAGTGGTATCAAAAAAAGTATCGTTAAGGAACCGGTATCGAAGCTGAGGTATCGAAATTGGCACTGGATCAAAAGATTTTGAACGATGCCCAGCCCTACTTGCTAACCACAGTAATATTTGGTGGAAGTTTCATCATCCTGTGGGGCTGTGTGGCCAGTGTCGGTACTGGGAATCTTGTTCAAGTTGAGGGTCGCATGGATTCCACTCAATTTCAGCAGATACTTGAGAATTATGTAGAGGAACCAGTCACAAAGTTGAAGTTACACCAGGGCTGGATATTTCAACAAGACAACGACCCAACACTGCTCAAAATCTACTATGGCAGAGGAAAAATAAAAAGTCCTAGAATGGCCATCCCATCCCCAGACCTGATTATCATTGAAACACTGTTGGGTGATTTGAAGCAAGCTGTCAATACTCAGCAACCATCAAACCTAACTGAACTGGAGATGTTTTGCAAGGAGGAATGGTCCAAAATACCTTTATCCAGAATATAGACACTCATTACAGGCTATAGGAAGAATCTAGAAAAATCTAGGAAAATCTAGAGCAGGGGTGGGCAATTACTTTAGCTTGAGGGCCACATTGAGTTTTTAAAAACCAAGTGAAGTGCCGCATACTATAGCTACAGTATTCGTGAAAAAAATAGGATATAGGAAATGTTATTGAATTACCCCCCCAGACACAGACACAGACACACACACTAGTGGCAGAACACACATTTCTACGCAAACTCACAACCAAAACATGTGCATTTGATTAGATTTCAAAGGTTTAAATCTATATCTCCGACTCTGATTACCCCACCACTCATTATTTGCGTCTGATTCCAACGGTACCAAGCTTTAGTTGCTAGCTGTTACGGTCCACGAGATAATCGCGTTTGTATGCTCTAGAGCGTCAATAGACTAAGAGGGTCTCGCGGGGCCGGATCAAAGATCCCGGCGGGCCGCATCTGGCCTGCAGGCCGTAGTTTGCCCACCCCTGGTTAGAGGCTGTCATTTCTGCTAAAGGAGGCTCAACTAAATATTTGTGATATTTCTGTTGGGGTGCACAAATTTATGCACCTGTCTAATTTCGTTTTGATGCATAGTGCACATTTTCTGTTTATCCCATAAACCTCATTTCACTACTGAAATATTACTGTGTCCTTCAGTTATTTGATAGATCAAACTGAAATTGCTGATCCAAACACCCAATTGTTTATGAATGAAAATCACGGAAATTGTCAGGGGTGCCTAAACTTTTGCATATACCACTAAATTACGCCGATGCATCATCCCAGCTCTAACGTGAACCTACTTTCCACCCTCTCATACCCCTTTTCCACCAAAGAAAGAACTGGGTAGGTTCGGGGCCGGTGCCTAATTTGAACCAGTTCTTTGCTTTTCGACAGCCAAAGAACCGGCTCTCGGCCTGGACCAACACGAAAGATTTTGACCGCCATTGTTAAAAACCAGAAAGATAGTACAAAGATTGAAGAAAGATAGATTCTAAAGTAAAACAGTGGTTTTGGACTCGATCCTCTGCGACAGATCGGCGTGCCATATCACCGGGGCATTAAATTCACTCACTGCCATGCTCGAGTTGTGAATCATTTATCATTGCGTTTATCATTTATCATTGCGTTGGCACAACATGCATTCAATGACCACATCTTTCAAATTACATACATTTTTTCCCCACTTCGACACAACAACCGCCAAAACTCTGGGTACCTACAAGCCAATTTGCAGATGCTTACATACTGTTTTCAAAACTGTTAAACTAAAGTTCACAACAGTAACCTAATACAACACTGAATAAGACAGCAATTTGCTACATTTGTACATTGTTGTAATTAAATATTTAAAATCTAAAAATGTAATTCTATAAAAACAATTGGACAATTGTTAGGTGAGGAGAGGGATGTAGAGAAGAAATCAGCCCACATTTTTAATTGTATGGAACAATCAAGTGGTGTCATTTCACCACTCCTGTGCAGTCACCGAGTGGTTTGCAGCCCATCCCAGAATGGTGTCACTTTTCCTCCCACCTTACTCTCCATTCCTCAACCCCATAGAGGAATTGTTTTGCTCATGGAGGTGGAAGGTTTATGACCACCATCCACATGATCAAATGTCCCTCCTGGACACAATGAATGCTGGATGCCTGGACATTTCAGCAGAAGACTGCTAGGGATGGATCAGGCATGCCAGAAGTTTCTTTCCCATGTGTATTGCCCTAGATGACATAAGATGTGATGTGGATGAGAACCTGTGGCCTAATGCAGAAAACAGAGTTGATTAGCATTCGTATTGTATCTGTATTGGTGGATGGTGTATACAAAATCTTATATTTTGGAATTACTCAGTGCAAAACAAAACATAACATATTGAAGCATACTGCATCATGTCTGATTCATTCCAGTAACATATATTGCAGTGAATTCTAAACAGTAGAGAGGTGTAGAGAGGTGAAAACATTGTACCTGTTGTTAGTATTTTTCAGGTAATTGTGTGTTTGTAGGCTGTCAACATTTGCTAGTGTTATGGAAAAATGTGTTGATTTGACACATGTATGAATTGATTTGGTAGTTTTGGTGCATTTTGAATGTGAAATCAACTGCTGTGCCAAGCTGAAAGTCGGGTAAGAGAATTATGTGAAGAGTTTTGAAAAAGTGACAAAGTATTGAGAAACGTGTCCTAGCAACTGTAAAAAACTGTAATATGTTGCATTGACTCTTGCACAAGGAAGATCTGTGTTATTTTTTTTGTGCACAGGCAAAAGGAAACGACACGAATGGGAGCTGCTGGAACATTTCGAGAGGTCGGAAGATAGGTTCCTGCAGCACTGCAAGGACATGACTGATACCTTGCGGAAGAAAATGGATACAGACTCCGCTGCAATACTTGGAATCATGGAACATATGGTCACGGTGATGGAGAGCCAATCCCGCAGATAAATGCTACTGAACAGAAGAAACAATATTGCACACAATTTAATTTTGGGGGATTTTTTGTATTGTGCACTTTTTTTAATAAACTTTTTCTAAAGAAACATGTCTGCTTTAGTATGCTTAATCACCAGAAACAAATGCAAGTAATCAAAGTTATTAAAAAAAAAATATTTACACTTGTGTGCATTAAACACTGCAGCATTTCAGCAAACCAGAAAGACATGCTGTAGGTATGCTGTAGCTAACGTTGCTTCCAACAAGAGCTAACATCAATAATAAGGGTCGAAACATGATAGATAATTACCATTCTTCTGGAACATTACCTTTTTCCATAGTTATCCAGACAAGCAGCACAAATGTCTTCTTCTGATCCCAGTATAGGATCGCAAAGCCAGCAGAAACATTTGCAGAAAGACGATGTAGTCCAGTGACAGTATATGAAGTATAGTCCGCCATTGTAGTTGCTATAATTGAAGTTGGCACTAGCGTTTCTGGGAAAGCTACGACGTATGACGACGTACACAGTGACGTAACGACGTCGTTCTCTGGGCTCTCTAGTGTGTGGAAAAACAAACAGGTTCTAAGAAGTTTCGCAAGTTGAACCAACTGTGAACCAGCACAAGTTCCGAACCAGAGGCAGCTTTGGTCAAAAAGGGGTATCAGATCTCGGCATCTCCGGCTCTGCACACTACTGGATTGCATTCTACCTGGCAGGCCGCTGTTAACAGGTGACATGGAGCGGGTTTTTGTCTGCTGCATGGACACTCTCCACCGGTGTTTCCAAAGGCTCTGTTCTAGGCCCTCTTCTCACTCTACACCAAATCCCTTGGTTCTGTCATAACCTCACATGGTCTCTCCTCACTGCTATGCTAATGACACTCAACTATTTCTCTCCATCCCCCTTCTATAATCCAGGTGAAAACCAGCATATCTGCATGCCTGGCTGATATCTCTACGTGGATGTCAGCACACTATGTCAAGCTCAACCCTGACAAGACTGAGCTGGCCTGTCCATTCCAGGACTTGTCCATCATAGTTGAGAACTGTAACAGTGTCTCCATCCCAGAGTGCAAAAAATCATGACTTGTTCATGCTCTATATCATTCGGAGAGCACAACCTAACCCAGGAAGCAACCCAGATAGTCATCCAGGCAATCGTCATATCAGATCTGGATTACTGCAACACACTCCTGGTAGGTCTCACGGCATGTGCCAACAAACCGCTACAACTCATTCAGAAGCCAGTGGCCCGCCTAGTGTTCTAACTTCCCAATTTCTCCCACATCACCACACTTCCACACACTCCACTGGCTCCCAATTAAAGCTCGCATCCGCTACAAGGCAATGGTGCTCGCCTTCAGAGCAACAAGAGGATCTCCTCCACCCTACATTCAGACAATGCTCAAACCCTACACCCCCACACAGGCTCTCCATTCTGCCATCTCCAGGCTCCTGACCATCCTCCGCCTTCAGGAAGTCAGGTTACAATCAAAGCAGTCAAAACTGTTCGCTGTCCTGCCTCCTAAATGGTGGAACCAGTTTCCACTGGAGGCTAGAACAGCAGTCTTCAGGAAACGTCTATAAAACTTCCTCTTCAAAGAGTACTTCACTTAGTTTTAGTCCACTTCTGTTGTCTTAAAATGTTTTGTTATCTGTATGATCCTACTCTAGCACTGTTTTTGTCTATTCACTCTTTCATGTGTTGAACGCTCCTACTACAAAGTTGCAGTTGTTTCACCTAGTTTCTCCTAAATGTATGCACTCACTATTAGTCACACTGGATAAGAGCATCTGCTCAATGACTAAAATGTAAAAATGGCAAATGTACAGCCATTTCTGGGAGAGTGCGATTAAAAACAGCTCAATTCAACCATGTCAAACTAGCCCTGGAATACCCATATCAACAAAAAAGAGACTCACATGAAGTGCATTGACGACAGACATTTGCCCATAGAAGGAGAATGAAGAGTTCTATGACCAGTGAAACAGATGTACGTCCTAAACATGAATAGTAACTTTATTCATAGTACGCTGTAAATGAAACTACAAAACCAGAAATAGAGAATGATGTGGATGACAAAACCTGAGGAGTAATGAGATACAGCATGGACAGGCGTTATTTCTTGCTCTAAGGCATCAAAGACACACAATATAACTGAATTATAACAGTATTCGACTAGTACACCTTCTACTCCTGCTATGGCATTCAAAAGAATTGCTGTAGATAAGTGAACGTAGATATGTAGGTCCTACAGCCCAAGGTTGTAAAAACAAACGGAGGGGGAATAAGACAATATACATTAAAATGACTACGTCAAAAACTGTAGAAATGGTAATGGACCTAAATCTTTGAGTAGCTACTGATCACTGGAATGAATGGAAGACAGTCAGGAAGCACTTGTAATTCCAAGACTATGGGCCAAAGACTATTTTAACACATGTTGACGTCAAGACTTTTACAGAGTGCCGCCCACCCCAGACCTTGTTGAAGGCCAAATGTGGGCCCTGCTGCCACCCGAGTTGAACACCCCTGATCATGCCACACAAGTTAGCATACAACAGTACACAAGCCTAGACAGATCAGGCTTCGTAGCGTATTCCTTGGTCCTTTTCATTTCTACAGTTTAAATGGGACACTCAAAAGTTACAAATAGAAAATAAATAAAAAAGGCAAGGTTTAAATAACTATAAATATACCCATTATCAACAGGTTGCTGGCCAAGGTTGTTCTGTAAAAAATACCAAAATCTTAATGGCATTACAGCAAACACTGGTCTATTAACCAAAGTCACATCTCAATCCCTCATTCTAGTATACTCCACATTACAGTTTACAGGCACCATACCGTCGGTTATAAATTCATGCTTGTTTTTAAAGATCAAACGCAGTACTCTTAGCCTATCATTAACACATTTACATTGTCCTACCTCGGAATCCTTCAGCCAACATGGCCCCTTCACATATTGGTTCCTTCATCACTGTTTCCTCCATCAGGGCTGATGAAGTCAGATCAATAATCAAAGAAAACCTAGAGTTTGCTGAGTTTCTGACAAATCCCCCCCTTCCCAATTGAGCAGTAGTGTGTTCTGACCACTTGGTCAGCTAGAACCTGATATGGTTCAGATTGGCACTCGGGACTATTTTTAGAGTCGTCCAACCAATATGGGAAGGGAATGCAGTGTGTGTGTGTGTGTGTGTGTGTGTGTGTGTAAAGAGAGAATGTGACACTACACTGCCTTGACCGATGAGACAGTGACACAACTTTGCAGAACTTGTTTTGCACAAGGCCAGTGAAAAAGCGTGGGCACTGGTCCAAACACAGACGATGTAACAACCTGACCACAGTGGCCTCCAGCAAGGTCTGTACACTCAACTGCCTTTAGAGATAAACGGCTAAAGCTGTTGACATTTAACTTCTCTTGAATTGGAGCACACTGAACTACAACATTTAGAGCTTGATGTAAAAAAGACTGCTTAAATGTGAGCCAAGAAGAAGCTCATGAACAAGCCACACACACACACACACACACACACACACACACACACACAC
>JACXGM010002860.1:0-15087 GCA_016801145.1 Umbra pygmaea | reverse complement strand
ATACAACAGCTAAACATACCATGAAATAATTAGCCAAAATTTTGTATGCTTGATTAAAAAAGGTTAATCTATTACCATTCATAACTTACAATGACCGTTCACTAGAAATATAGAGCCCAAACACTGAAAAACAGCCCCAGATCATTATCCCTCCTTCACGATTAGTTGGGCTGTCCACATTCTTTTGTATAATGTTCAATAATCTATTGATCAATGACATAATTAATAGAATGAACCAAACTGATTAAATGAAAAATAAATGGGTGTAGAAGAACGTCAGATTGAAAGACAACCAAACAAAATGGATGACAAAATGGATGACAAAATGGATGGCTCTGTGGTAAACTACATCTCATTTCCTAAGGAGAGAGTTTGAGGTAGTTTTGTAAATTATATCACTGAAGTGTAGTATGGGAAGGATGCTCATTTTCACAAGGGCATGTTTGGCAGTAAGAGTGAAGGAGGCCTTATTACAGAATAGAAAGACAATCGTAGATTTAATTTTGGATTGGAGATTGTTAATGTGGGTCTGGAAGGAGAGTGACGAGTCTAACCAGACCCCTAGGTATTTGTAGATGTCTACATAGTCTAGTTTATACCCATCCAGAGTGGTGAAGCTTGTTGGGCAAGCGGGTGCTGAGTGTGATGGGTTGAAGATCATACATTTAGTATACTAGAGGTTAACCGTAATTAGAGTCATCAAAGCTCTTTTACTGTACATGTAATACACCGATTAAATTGTTTTCGTATACTGTACATAAGGACTAAAATAAACTTTTTTACAAACCTTGTTTCTGTATGGAAATTAAAGAAGGCTCTTTTGCAAGGTAAATGTCTGTTGTATTATGATGAAATCATTTACATGTCCATTTCCACTTTAAGGTGCTGGATGTGATGAATCACTGAAGTACACAAGACCACTCACCCATCACTGAGTGAAATTATCTATATACCATACATCTAAATGAACTATACATCAAAGTGAATTACTACTTATAAATATAGTACAATGCAGTGCCTGGTCCACCACTACACATCTTTGCGCCAAAGAAACATCACAATTCTACAGCCTCTGGTCTCATTTAAAGCTCCTTGGTAAGAAAATTATCTAAAAACACTTAAAACTGGAGGAGTGTGTATCTTTGTCATATTTAAGGTCTGATAAAAGAACGAAAAGTATTTGTAATGCAAAATTACATTAAGATCTTTTTCCTTTAATGCACTGGCTAGATTTTTACCAGAGATCATTCAAAGGATGAAAATAATTTCTGTGTCAGTGTGTGTACGTGTGTCAGTGTTGCTCTGAACTCCCTACCCCGGGATCAAATCAGCAATCCTCTTTACACAATGATAGATGTTTTAAAAAAAAGTATAATTACAATCACCCTAAAAAAGCTGTGGCACTTGCAAGGCAAGGGAAACACCTAGGCCTACTCCAAAGACTCAAGAGTGATGTAACCGATTTAAATGTTATCAACGCTAAATGAATAGCCATTTCACATATTTTACATAGGTAATATATTTTGCATAGGATTGGGCAATGTCTGGATTTACATAATGTCAGAAAAACCTGTCCAAACATCGTCGATGGATGATGTAATTGTGTTTTTATCCATGGAAATGGCATATGCTCTGTGCACTATGAAGGATGAATTTGCATGAACATTGCACCGTATTAATGAACAGGAATTAACTTATTAAATAGGTGCAAACTGAATAAATATCTTTAAAAAATTATATATCTGTCATAGTGCAAGGATGCAGTTTGCGGTTGCAGAATTAAATGAACAAAAATATACAGTGTGAAAGAGCACAAAAAAATAGAACACCAACATTCACAAAGTACAAGACTCATTAACCAAAAGGTGGTACAGAAGCCTGGATGGCAGTCCATATTTTTCAAAATGGACTAAGGCATTTTCTCTTCGTAGTAAGGAGGCCCACTCCATTGCTAAAGGTTTGGCGGAGGAGTGGGTGTGCCACTTTTGTGCTCCTCGGAGAATACATTCTGATCAGGGTAAACTTTTTGAATCCAATTTGTTTTAGGATTTGTGTAGGTTGTTTACCCTCCACAAAACTAGAACCTCCGCCTACAGCCCTCGAACAAATGGCTTGGTGGAGCGTTTTAATCACACTTTGCTGGCCATGCTTGCCCTTTTTGTGGATGAGAACCAAGGGGGAAATGGTTTGTGTGCGGAATAAGGCTAAGAAACAGGGGGTTTACCCTAAACTGCAGGGACTATATAAGGGACCATTCGAAGTGTTAAAGCAGGTCTCAGATGTCCTGTACCAAACAGCTCTGGCCATAAAAATGGAATGGATAGAAAGGCCATTCCAATTCAAATCAATGTAGCAGAATGGTCAGAGCGGCAGCCATTTTTATGTGTAACATTCCATTGCAAAGATCTAGCGGCCTACTTCCGCATAAAACAATTTGTGTGGTGTCACCATGACAACTAACAACAATCGCAAATTTGTTGTGTACTAATCGAATGACCCTGCCAAGCAGTTCAATGGCCTTTCTATCCATTCTATTTCTATGGCTCTGGCTTAGGGGGGGCAGAAACTGTGGTACACTTCAACTGCCTTAAGCTTTTCATTCTCTCTACGATCACAAGTGGGGTTCCAGAGGTGAGGATGAGGGGAACTCCACGGGGACAGCCGGCCCGACGGCGAGATGGAGGAATACCAGGGAGAGCTGGCATCCAGGGCTGGTGGTGCCAGTCGCACCGCGTCCACGGGGAGTGCCAACCGACCTACAATGCCTGCAGCAGGGATCCTGTGGCCTTTGGTCAGAGCAGAGCTGGTGTTGCCAGCTGCACCTAGCCCAGGAGAGGGGTCGGGGGACCTCCCAACGCATACAGCCGGGTAGCAGTGGCACCTTGCCACAATCCGATGGGGTAGCAGCTTCCTCTGTATTCACTGACCGGCCAGGAGGAGCGCAGACCAGCCAGCCAGTATGAGACCAGAGAACGCCAGCATGGCTTGCGGGGTATGTCATGGACAAGGAGTGACTAGAGGATGGTTTAGTGTAGGTGCTTTCCACTTCCTGCCCGGGCAGTAACTCTAGCCATCTCCATTGTTGCCATGTCTGCGGTTTTCTAGCCAAATTGGGCTATTTTTAAATCATTTTGGCGGTAGAAAAATATATTGGTTGCGGGTTGCGGTTTGTTGGGCTATATTTAAACAACCACAGCTGCAGTATTTTCCTTTAAATAAATGAGACCAAGGCTGTATGTTGCAGCCTGTGCCAGGTATGGGAGGAGCTACTGCGTGTGGTGTGTATTAAAAGAGAGGGAGAGAGCAGATCGTTTTGAGAGAGAGACTGCCACGTGCATATTCAGGGCGAGCAGAACAGAAAAATGCGACATGCGCACGAATGGCGCAAACGTCATGATAATTGATATGATTGGTTTAATGCCTACAAAACGAACGAAGTAAAAAGCTTTATTTTGCACCATTTGTTAATTTTGTTGGCTCTTCAGAACAGAACATTCATCAGAAAGTAGAAATCAGAGTGCACCACAGTACGCTATAGAAACATGTGGAAGAAAAAACATGTTTATGAAGACAAATCGTGTTTACTAGCATACTAGACACCTAAACACCATTTAATTTTCTGAATGTCAGGGAAATGGACAAAATATGGAAGAACATATTGCAAAGACTGGGAAAAAGGAAAGGGTTTAAAGGAATGGATTGGGGATCAATCGATTTTATTGGCCGGCCGATATTTCAGGCTGATAATAGCGTTTTTACGTGTATCGGCAACGATACATGGCTGCTGCTTTCGCCGATTTTCCCGGCATTATTTACAGACAGGCGTCCACACAGGCAGCTCTGTTTTGCGGGAGACGCTCCAGTTCATGTGCAGACCATGTACTGCCCCTCCCACACTAAAAGAGTGCTCTAGCCTGCTCTTCATGATAACAGTAAGTTTAAAACTTTCAATGCATCTTTCACTTAGCTGAAATATTGCCATACATTTTGAAAGTGGAAACACATTGCTCTAAATCTGCTTGCAAGTTTTGCGGGTCCAAATGAAAAACGCGAATGCCTCGTCTATAAAACTGCTTGCCATTATATTTAAGGAGCTGCAAATAGCTAAGTTGTATGCTATCTGTATGCATACGGTAGCTGTTACGAACACTGGTCATATTATTAAATAATGCGGACATTGTTCCATGGTTCCTTTCTGTGGGAGTTTTATTCTGCGACCTGGAGCAGGGGGAAGTTGCAATCGTGGTCAGAGCGTGGTCAGAGCGTGGTCAGAGCATAGTCAGAGCGTAGTCAGAGCGTAGTCAGAGCGTAGTCAGAGCGTAGTCAGAGCGTAGTCAGAGCGTAGCCAGAGCGTAGTCAGAGCGTAGTCAGAGCGTAGTCAGAGCGCAGCCCCCCTCCCCTCAGGAAGAGCTTTAATGATGAGAGATGATATTTATACGTAGTATTATATAAAATATTAATTTGTGTTAACGTTTGTCATGTTCTAGACATCAGTACACCGTGTGTGCCTTACTTGTGTTTAGAGCTGACGTTTTTATCATCAAACCAGTTCAATGGTGGTTGCGTTTCAGTCAGTGTCAGCTACCAAACAGAAGATTGTGTGTGCGTCTCTCTCACTCAAAAGGACACACGCATCAAAGCAAAATTAAAGAATCCTGCGCCACTTGAGGAGAGATTTTAAAATGTTTAGAGTTATGTTTTATACGTGGTTAAATATTTATACCTTTTAACATTGATGCCGTTTAGAACAGAAACTTAAACAATTTGTTGGTTAATGTGCATCTGACATCAACGTTATTTTCCTCTGCTGACTTATGTTCTTTGGTTGACAAATCTGGCAGCTTTTACATTTTCGTTTAGACCTACTACTGTGTTGTCTTTGTATATAAGGCGGCATATTAGCCACATGCTCATTTTATTTTATGTAGAACATTTGAAACCATGGCAGTCTCTGTTTCCTCCATTATAACTTGCAGCTCCTAAACTGGGAGAACTTTCAGTGAGTGGTGTGTGGGGTAAAGAAGTGGGGAAATGGGCATATTATACACAATTCTTTATGAGTAGTTTTTGTTCAGTATTGCTATTTACATTTTCCTTATCTCAGGAAAGACTATTTTTTGTTTACATTTTTTTATTGAGACTTGTAACATTTGTTATCTAGTTATTTTTATGATGTAATTTGAGGGAGCAAAAGCAGTATCGGCTCAAATATCGGCTCAGAAAAATCGGCAGTCCGTATCGGTCATCGGCCAAGGCTGACGAAAAAAAACGGTATCGGCAAAAACAAAATCCATATCGGTCGATCCCTAGAATGGATTAGGAGCATCCCAGCAGATGAGAGTAAAGCACAATAAGCGTATGTGATAGCAAAAAGTTACATTTTTATTAAAAACACTTACAAATAATAATAATAATAAAATAATTCGTATAGATTAAAAAAAGTAAAGTGTTGCAGTAAACACCAGGAAAAAGGTGCTGTGGATATAGATGAACCGCAAGTTGAGTTATTGTCAAAAGTTCAGTTATTGTCAAGTTGCGATACATCTGTACTCTCATTCTTGCTGATCCTCAAACTCATCCCATGATCATCTTTGTATTTCCATTTGTCTCTGTCACTGTACGTGGAGATAATTAAAAGGCAATATATAACCATGTTGTGGAATGAACATATAAAAATTTTGAAATTAAGAGAATAGCATAAATAACATCACATTTCGGAAAAAAGTATTGGAATTATTAACTCAGTGGCAAATTAAACAAATTGGGCTAGTTTTAAGGCATTTTGGGCTGTTTTTGAGCAGTCATTGGGCTAGAATTTTCTGGTTGACCTGGCAACCCTGGCCATCTCTATTGCGGCCGATCGTGTGATGACAGAACAGGATGCAGCTGTGGGATGTAGATTGGAGGCTCACAGGGACAGCTACATTATAGAGCTGAGTTATCACAGAACATTCACATTAAGGTACTCACTTCAGGAGGGGCAGGGCATTCACCAAAAGTTAGCCTAGCCGGCACTGAAGATAGGTAGAGAGGGGGTCGGCTTGAAGTAGTCCTAGTCCGCATTCCACCCCCACATTGACATTTGGGACAAGCAGTGCATTAGCCGCACGTCCCTACATGAGGACGCAGAGTTTAGAAAATAACTCCCGAACTGTGGGTGCACCATGCACGTGTCCACTGCTGAATGGAGTCACTGTAACCACCCGGTGTAACCAGGTGCACACGCCTATACACCGGATAGGGTTTCACGAGCTTGGAGAAACTGACTGTTTTAAACATACCATTCAGCCGCGGTCGGTGGATCTTAATTGGGGAAGACGGGCTCGTATTACGCTCAGAACCGGAGTGAATGGAATGTGTGCAAATCAAAAAAACAATTGGTTTTGTTCGTTGCACACCATTGCATTCACTCCGGTTCCGAGCGTAATACGAGCCCATCCTCCCCAATTAAGATCCACCGACCGCGGCTGATACCATTTCATGTCTATCTAAGTAGGTTTTTACACTGATAGGTAGGGTTGGGTACCGAACCCTGTACTTTTACTGGTACCGACCAAATCACGTTGGTGTTACCGAGTATTGGTTCATGTAAAATCAATCAGTGCCAAATTTCGGTACCTGAGAGCGCATCTATCGCAAGATTACCTCACCTCTGCAGCTTGTCAATTGTTGAAAGAGTGTGATGGCAAGCCGAAAGCGGTCAGAAGTGTAGCTACACTTTTCTAAAATTGATACAGACAACACTTGTTGTAATATTTGCGACATGTTATGCAAACTGAAAGCAAATTTGCCCGCAGCTATCAATGGTAGCTCCGACAACGTTGAGCCCTTTAGGGATGAAACTTCAGGGGAGGCAGCATCAACATTAACTTCATTGTCATGTTCAGGAAATATAATACCTACTTGGATAAATTGTTGTTGGAGATAAAGTAATGAAAAAGCTGACTTATCATTATAGCATCATTAGCATATCATTTACTAGCATATTTTTCCCACAGCTTAGGACATTTCGATGATTCATGTTATTTCACTTTCATCATCATAACAGTAGCCAACATCAAGCATAAATGTAATCAATTAAGCAATAAGCTTAACTTAAACATATGTATATTTTATGTGCTGCCACATTTAGCCACATCTTTTTAGTTTTTCTAAGTACCGAAATAAGGATACCGGTATCGAATTCCAGGTACCGGTATTGGTACTGGTATTGGTTCAGGCGCAACATTGACCAAGGGGTTAATAACACCTTTCTCTGGGATATGTTTTCATGCTAATCAAATGTACCCGGTTTTAGTGTGAACTGATAATTACCTTATAACGCTAGTTGTGAGGGCATGAAGGAAGTAAAAATAAATCGCTATTTTATACCACTAACAAGGCTCAAAATAGCACCAAACTTCCACGGTAGCATATTGAGAGTCCGTACATGCAAACAGAAGCATTAAGAATTTCGTAAGTGTACAGACAGTTTAATGAAAAAAATAGTTTAAAAGACAGTATTGTTTGCGTATACAGCCAGGCGCCATCTTCGGAAAATAGACTCGACCAGTCGAACCACAAACTCTGTGCTAAAAAGTAAGCAAATTGTGTTTGATTTTAGTTCTCATTGCCAGCTGTAAGTCTTGCTCATTGTTCTGCATTAATGACCGCACAACCTCTTGCCATGGGAGATTCCAAGTCACAGTTCAGCTCACATAAAGGAATTTGTGTTTCAACTGGTCGAGTGTGTTAACCGAAGATGGCGCCTGGTCTGTCTGGAGGGGAGACTAGCAGGCCCCCTGTACTGTCATTGTCTGCCTGTTGTGCTGTTAAATAGAGTCTGCCCATTTAATAAAGAATTGCTCTTTGTATATCTGGTGTAGCTAAACCGGATCTTACCTGTAAAAAAAAGGTGGTTGCAGCATTATTTCTACCTAGTCAGCTCAATCCAGTAAGCAGCCCCACCTTCGGGCGGGTCAAGGTTTATTCAATATCTGTATCTGTCATTTCTATCTTGAATCTGACTATTGTCAAGCAGTTGCAATTCCAATTCTTTAACAATTTTCATGCATGTAAATTAAACAGTGTGAAAATGGAGGAGCAGGAGATAAGTCTCACTTTAGAGAAATGTTCTCTAGCAATGCTTTTAAATCTTTCTTGGTTTCTGACACTTGGGCATTCCATTTCTGCCACTGTCACGTGCAGTTAAATAAAATGAGACTGCTTTCTTCAACAATTACACATCAAAAATACTTTGAATATCGCTATGGTGAATTATAGATATGCAAAACATCACAACCTTCATTTTTGTTTTTCAAGAAATGCGCATATTTGACAAATTAAGTTTTTGTTTATAAAGCAAGAATAAAGTTAACAGCCAAGACTACTCATGGCATAAACCTTTAGCAACAGAAGTGTGTCATATTAAAACAGTAGCCTACAATTAGACAAAGCATACATTTCCTTAGAAATCATCTTAAATGTAGTAGCTTGTCATATGCATTGGGATAAGTGATAGGGAGAAATCCAACCACTTGGGGAACTTAGAAAGGAGTAGCATTTACCGTTGTTTATAGCTGCAAGTGTATCATAATGTTTGAACGATTAGCTAGAGGCACCTGCTGACCATATTCAATGGACAAACACTAAATAGAGCGCACATTTACTTCCAGATTTGCTGCAATGTACGTAGTGTAGAACAGATTTGTGAAAATTATTTTTAGCTGGTGTAACTGTGTTTTCTTTCCGTCTACAGTCTGCAGGTTGCACCCACAATGTTTGTTTTATTTTCCTCACTGTGCAACCCATAGAAACACACATTTTTTTCTGTACCATTCCATTGCAAAGCTCTCACTTCCCAAGGGGGTAGGCTTAGACACAGAATTTGAAGCAACCATGGGCTTAGCGGCCAACGGTGGAACTGCACCCCCTGCGGCCCAAAAATACTTTTTCCCCATAGACTTTCATGGTGAAAGAAACTTCTATATTTCAGTGGATATTTTTTTTTAGGTACATCAACTTAACAGCCCGAACACTTAAAGGGTCCTTGTTTAAAATGTCAGGTTTTAAAAATTTAACATTCACTAGTAGCCGAATCCAAAGTTATTAAACTAGTCATGATGAACATGCAGTGTTGCTACGACAAAACAAACAAACTTTTGCTAGTGCGTTTGTCTGTTGGGCCACACAACGTGGAAGAGCTGGGTTTTTTGGAGCTCCATGTTTGCTTCATGCACTTTTGAGCAACTTCAATTGGAATGAATGGGGCTTCGTGCCAAAGGCACCATCCAGTTCTCTTAATACATCCATAAGACATCCGCATTAAACCGATTTGTGGCAAGTTGCGGACTCACTAGATAGTTATGCAGCAGCAACAGAGTAGTCAGCTGCGCTAACATTTCTCTGTGGCCTGACAGTATGTAACAGTGTATGCTCCTTTCACAGGGTTGTGATCTGCCATTAAATCAAAGAAGATCACCTGTGGCCTCCCTTGTGTGGAAGAGGAATTGGAGAGTGCTGGATTTAATTGCATTATAATTTTATTTGTGGGTCATCAAAATATATTTAATATATGCTAATATTACAAACTACAGTTAGATAAGATCTATAACTTGTCTTGATAGCTAGACAACATCTAAATAACCTCACCCGTTAGCTAGCTAAACATCACTTTGAGATAGCTAACGAAAAAATAGTGAGTACGACATGGTTAGTTGTCACCGTGACAACTAACAACAGATGCCATTTTGTTGTGTAGTAATCGAATGACCAAGCAAAACAGTTTAATGAGGTTTCTACTCATTCCATTTCTATGGTGAAACCATTGATTAACATAATGAACATCAAGATTGAGAACAAAAACACTTGGTGTAGCTGAGCCTTTACAGTTACAAAACAGTGATGTTTGAAATCCGGTTAATAGTGAAATCGGGTAATTGCTGCATCCCTAATATATTATATATATTATATATTAAGTCATCCTGTATTACTTCTAGGGCGGTAACGGTACACGGGTGCTATTGGCTGGTTCGCACATTAACCCGAATACATAGAATATTAAATTATAATTAAATGTCCATCTACTCTATTTTTAACCTTCCTCAAAATCTGATTAATATGAATATATTTATGAGCCTTTGCTCACATCGTAATCAACTTTGTAATCATTGTTGTCACTTTTCCAACTTCGTCAGTGTAACACGAGCGAGCTACATTTACAATGGTGAGTGGTGGTGATGAATCATCATAAGAAAATTCTCCACTTCATCTACAGACAAAACTAGATTATAATATTGCTAAACATCAGTCTTGCCTGTAATTATTAGTTATCTCAGACATGTACAGATAGTGATTAAGATAGTATCACACCCATACATTGCATGAAACATTTCCTCTGTGTCGGAAACAATATTTTTGCTTGTATGTGTTGCACCCTTGAAATAACTCAGTCAACTTCAGAGAGTCTTCGTTCTTTTGCAACCTAATATATGCCCTGGTTCGTTTTGCACTTTACGGCAATATGTTCCATACAGTGACCCTCAAACCGCAAAACATACAGTGGGTTAGATGTACCATTACACCCTTAATTTCTTCACATTATCATCTGCACTAGTATGTGCACATTTGCTACTTTTTTTGCACAGTCTTAAGAGTCTTGTACTCTGTGCAAATACAATGAAGTTTAATATGATCTTCACCAGACACTTAAAGGTACAACATGTAGTTTTCCAAAACAATAACAAAAGACATACTTTGCATTAAAAAGCAAACACCACTGTACTTACATTATCCCAAATTTTGCCACCAACTTTCGAACCCAGAGAAATTTTTAATGTAATTCAAAGACACAGGACGTTTCATTTTGTCGCCCGTCAATGGCGTCATATATCCTTTGATTCCTCTAGTTGCTCTAAGTTCAGGGAACCAACAAACATAACGTGAATAAAGTTATAATATATTTAACAATACATTACTTTGTCAATGAAAATTTTTTCTGCCGGAGATGCTAGATTTGAGGGTTGTCATTGACGACAACAACAAAACCCATGATTTCACGCTACTTCCCGACGACATCCAATTTGATTGAGAGACCCCTAGCGGCCAAAAACTACATATTGTACGTTTAAGGAAGCTTTTTTTACTCAAAGTTGCAGAATGCCACACGTGCCAATTAGTAACAGCTTTCAATGTTACTTTCAATGTTACTCCGCAGTCGCTAGTTAATTCAACTCCAGAATATATGGCTGCCCAATATCTGGTGCTAAGACAACTCTATTGCTATTTTTGTCATTTCTAATTAATAATATAAAAGCTAGGCCTATCTAAAACATCGCCATCTTCTGGCAGTTACCAAGAATCAGGTGTAAAACTATAGAAAGGGTTCCTTTTTGCCCACAGAATATTCATGCATATGAAGAAAACATTTATATTGCTTTTCATTTTTTTTGATTTGTAGTCAAAAACGTTTTTGTTTTAGTTTCAGTTTTCGTTTATCTTGGTTCATCCCGACCATCACTGAATACGCAGATCTGAACAAATGCCTGTGTATCCGCATTGTATTTATGTTGCCAGACTGAGATTATAATATGTAAAAGAATTTAGGCAACCCCTCAATCACATAAAAACATATCTGGCGTCTGGGATGAATGACATTGTGCATTTCAAGACCATAAAAAATAATCGTCGGTATTGCCAAATGTAGGGCAAATAACATAATTCATACATTGAGATAAACAGGAAGCCTAACTAATGAGAACAATAGATAACATAATATAAACTCAGTATTGTAAAACGTACTAGTAGGCCAGCTGACTGACTGCAGACAAAGTATAGCAGTGTGGGCTACATACACGTACAACATACAGTTGTTAATGTTTTTTTTTATCGACGCTGCACAATAATTGGCTCGAGTAATATAACATTAAAATAAATTATTTACCTTGTGGTCCTGTATTTGCATAATTTATAAATACATATTTAGCTAGCTAGTTAGCTTGGTTAGCATTGTGAAAGGTACCTACCTTTTTTGGCTTGGTTTCTGGAATTCTTCCCGTGAGCCATTGTAGGTGCAAGGATGATGATAGTTAAAAGATCTAAAATCGTTCATATAATTCCTGACACCTCCTCGTTAGTGGCACATTCCTACCGACTAATAATCCAACAAAAATGCAACAACTAAATCCAGTGTTCTCTATACTGATAAAGCTAAGGTCCAAGCAACTAGTTTACTATTGACTGATCTCACGCTCCGCCAGTCCACAACAGGGAATGAAGTTGTGGGCGGAGTTTTAGTGATTTCATTGAGCTGTGATTCAGCGGCATGGTGGTCTACTGGTCTACTCGTTCGGACTGAGGGCCCATAGAATCCGCCCTCTAGGTTCTGCTAAAAAAACGTGGCAAAAAGTTATATGTGTCTATCACAAGATCTTCACTTCGTACAACAATCAAAGGGGTTTAGGTTGCTTCTGGTTGAAATCGTTTCCTTTTACATTAACAAATAATCGTTATAACGGTCGAGAGTTAGGGACACAGGGAACTTCTCTGGTTCTCGGGTGGTGCAGTATCCTGGGGAATCCCTGCAATATTTTCCAGGGTCAGACCATGGAGGGTTTCTGAAAAGGAATCTTGAATGAAAGAGTGCGCAGTTGCACTACAATATTTATGCAAAAAAACAACATGTAGTCCTATTTAACATACGTGCTGATGTACACATCTACACATGATAGGGCGTAAACTACGACACCTGCAGGCGTGCTACGAGGAGTAGTTGCATGTACCGTATGATTGAGGCAGCATGTCTCATCTACATCTACGTGAACACGCTTTCTGCACGTATATGGGATCAAATAAGGGCCAATAATATTTTGAGGTTGTGAAGTGATGTTTGCATGTGTAAAAAAGATTATCATCTGTAGAAATATTTTGTGAATGTGTAGAAATATTTTGCAAATGTGTAAAAAAGTTTTGCATCTGTAGAAATATATTGTAAATGTCTGCAAAGGTTTTGTGCAACAAATTTACGAGTTGCGAAATTATACTTTTTTTTTAAATACTCACAACCGTAGCCACTGTAGAATCTTCCAGGACTTCTTCTGCAACCAGGGGTGTTGGACTGGGGGTAAAAACAATACTGATTACCAGGGCCCAAGGGGAGAGAGGACCCTTGAAATCTCTGGAATATATTGGGGTTGAGGAACATGGGGGCCCATCAGGACTGCCTATGCATAGGACCCAGGATCTTGTGCCACACCCCTGTCTGCAACCAAGCTTAGTTGGAATTTAAGGTATGCTCGGGATCATTGTTCTGTTGAAATGAAACCCAAGCATCAGCTTCCTCACAAGACATCATGTAGTTTTCTTCTTGGATTTCTTCATACTTCAATAAATTAATCTCACCTTCCACGCGCTGCAAGTTTCTTGTGCTACACCCCTGTCTGCATCCAAGCTTATATGGAATTTAAGGTATGCTTGGGATCATTGTTCTGTTGAAATGAAACCCAAGCATCAGCTTCCTCACAAGACGTCATGTAGTTTTCTTCTTGGATTTCTTCATACTTCAATAAATTAATCTCACCTTCCACGCGCTGCAAGTTTCCGGTGCCAAAGGATGCAAAGCAGCCCCAGAGTATCACAAGCCACCCCCATGCCTGACTGTGGGCAGACAGGGCCGTGGAAAGTAGGGGTGCTGAGGGGGCTGCAGCACCCCCTGTTGGAAAGGGCAGACATCACATCACTGCCAGATGCAAATACAAATAAATATAGTTAAACATATTAAATAACAATCCTGTTGTTGTTTACCAAAAAATTCAATTCTTGAGGAAGTTTTGAGAAATAATTAGTGATACTGAATAAATAATCATTAGTAAAATAATGCCAAGGATCATAGTCAATAGAAGTCACATAGCTAGCTACCATGACATTTATAGTTGATTTTCTTTAAAAAAGGTTGAGCATCTTTGGCTATTTATGTTTTTTTCTGCCGTGTGGAACAGGGTTGCAAGTTGAAGTAGGCTATTCATTGCGAATACTAAGCAGTGGAAAACGTGCATGCACAATTAACGTGCCAAATGTCCATTTGTAATGCAAAGAATGCAAAGAAATGCAAAAAAACCAAATATATTTGTACTGGAAAATCTGGACGGAACAACGTGAATCGACAGCGATACCACCTGTGACATTCCAATAATGAACCGCGCTATCCCTTGTTCCCCTGGAACATATATAACCCAAAAGGCCACCGGCTGAAAGCCATTTTTAATTAGCACTAATCGAGCCCTGCATAGTTTTGTGCGACCTGACTAATGCTCTGGGTGAACAAGGGAGGGTGCCATACATACTCAATACATTTAACCCCACTTAAAACAACAGTTCCTAGAACTGGAAGATACAAATGAAACTATATTATATGTATAACAACAGTCCATGATCTCAGCACAGAAGAAAGGGAGAGAGGGTGGGCAGAACATCCCCCACAGTACCTGAGAGCCCCCCCACAAGTCATCTGTCCCATGGTGGAGGCTCTGCTGGGGGTCTTACAGCACCAGACAGCCTCCCTGGCACCGCTGTATGTAGCTCCCCAGCAGCAAGGTTGAGTAGGACCCCCGTAGCACAGTGCTGAGGCAGGGTCCAGAGGCTGGCTCTCTGCTGTAGCAGGCAGGGGCTGGACAGCAGCTGTAGCGGGCAGGTGCCGGGGCCAGATTCAGTTTGCATGTAGGGACCCTCATTATGCTGCTGTGGAAGTATGGTACTATTTTGAGCCTTGTTAGTGGTATAAAATAGTGATTTCTTTTTACTTCATCCATGCCCCAAATACTAGCGTGATAAGCTAATTAGTTGTTCAAGCTAAAACTGGGCACATTTCATTAGTGGTACTACAAAGAGTATGCTGATGCATTTTGAGATAAATATCTGCAAAACAGAGAAAGCTATTTCAAAAAGGGTGCTATTATAACTTTAAAATATTCTATAATAATCAACAGTTGAAATTTGATGAAAATCCTGACTTGTGGCTGTTAGATGGTACAGCGTTTACTGATGCATCTTGAGATGAATATCCTCAAAAAGTGAAAAAGCTATCTAAAAAAGGGTGCTATTTTAACTTTTTTT